>WWET01002995.1:6355-16441 GCA_011038615.1 Limnodynastes dumerilii
GGGAAAGAGATGTTGTCCATTGCAACTAATCAGATTTAGTTTGATACATGGTATTTATAATCTGATTGGCAACTATGGGAAACCTCATTACTTTTCCACTTTAAATGTTTCATTAAATATCCGCCTTTTTCTCACATGAAATTAGTGCTTATAGAGGTTCAATGAAATGTGTATACCTCTGAAAAAACAACTTTTCATGAAAGGTCAAAAGATTTTTCAAGTATCCTCCTTTAGCATGATTTATTCGATTTGTGCATTGTAACTTATCAGGCTTATAGCAAAACCATGGTTCACCAGTCTTCAGGTCTGTAAAGTTACACACAGGCAGCTTCTCAGGTAGACAAACATTACACATTTTCATTTCCGAAATGTTACCAGATCGGAATAAACTTTTAAAGTAAACTCTGTCTGGTTTCTGTTCACGTAAACGCTTAAGGACTTGGATCCCTTCACTTGGATGAACCAGTGTCACAGAAACTGTTACGCTTCCAGGCCACAGTAAAGTAAAGTACACACTATAGAATCCATTGTGATGATCCAACACCTTTCCTACTGTACCAGCTTTGAGTAACAGGGTGTGAATTCTCGCTTGCAAATAGTCACCTCCATATTGCTTTGGGTTCCCTTCAAAATCATGCATTCTGACCAGTACTTCCATTACACCCCCCACCTTAAACGGTGACTGAGACTGTAAGATCACAAAGCGGCTATGTGCAGCATCAGTACTCTTTAGGAAATTGATTTTGCTGCCAAGTGGTGGACCAGGCCATTCTAAAGCTTTAAGCAAGATTTGTTGTTCTTCATGCTCAGACCGAGAGAGAATCTGGTGATGATAGTCACAAAAGTGTTTTCTTCTTACTGGTGACAGAGAATGGGTTGCATCACCATCCAAATTAGTCCATCCTGGCTCCTGCTTAGTCCTTTGATTGAGATGCTGGCAAAGAAAAACAAACCAATGGTGACAATTGTTTAGCATTTTGAGAATCCCATTTTCACACTACCCATAAAACTTAGGGCCAAATTTACGAAGCTGCAGGAAAGGAAAAGTAGAGATTTTGCCCATAGCAACCAACCAGATTCTAGCTCTTGCTTTAATATTACATGCTAGAACATGTCAGCTAGAATTTGATTGGTTGCTATGGGCAACATATTCACTTTTCCTTTCCTGCAGTTTAGTCAATTTTGCCCTTCAAATAACATGGATATTATCCTAGGACCTCTGAACCCACCACATGCTAAACTTGCTGTAAAAGATGGGCAATACACCATCATCTTTTCACAGAGAGCAAGGAGGAATGCAGTAGAGGCCTCAGTGCTCTGTTAGTAAGAGCCTGGCGGCCTTCATCCAAAACCAGATTTTATTATGGCCTTGCAGTTGTGGCTACCATTTTGCCTCAGTGATGGCTGGTAGCCTCTAAGAACTGAACTAAAACAAACCTGGGTCCTTGAACAAACGAAGCAGTGTTCTGGCTTCTAAAAAAAAATGAGGGAATAGTTGCTGAAGGCCTTTGTACAAGAAGTGCTACAGAGATTCAATGTAGCAAGGGTAAAGGAAATGGGAATGTTACATGTTGCCTTATGATATGCATGTCAACATCAATGCGTAAGCAAGGTTTTAGAGGGTTGTCAAGTGACGTACAATGGCCAAGGCCTTATACAAAATTATAAGAAGAAAAAAGCTTTTTATTTTGTCTTAATGGGTGAGAAGGGCACAGATACTGGTTCTGGAGGCTGAGCTTTTGTCTACAAAGGAATAGTTGCTGAAGAAGTGCTACAGAGATTCACTGTAGCAAGGGTAAAGGAAATGGTAATCTACAAGAAGTGCTACAGAGATTCACTGTAGCAAGGGTAAAGGAAATGGGAATCTTACATGTTGCCTTATGATATGCATGTCAACATCAATGCGTAAGCAAGGTTTTAGATGACGTACAATGGCCAAGGCCTTATACAAAATTATGAGAAGAAAAAAGCTTTCCATTTTGTCTTAATGGGTGAGAAGGGCACAGATACTGGTTCTGGAGGCTGAGCTTTTGTCTACAAATACCCATGTACTGTTTACAATAATTTTCCTTTTGTGGTAAAACTATTCTTGCATATTATAGATATTGGGTTCCATTACCTTTAATGACTGATGAATGTTGTACGATTTATAGATACAATGCTATACTTTGCCCTAGGGCTGAGATATATTTATAATTAAGTTTAAGAATGAACATGCTCCCACGTTTGGCAGCACTAAGCTTTGGAATACTTAAGAGAACATATTCATAACCTAAAACAGCTTCAACAATCAGCTCTTACCTCTACCATATGAATATTACTAACCAACAGCAGAACAGCTAAGATGGACAGAAGCACAAAGCATATCTGGAACATGTACAAGGTGCACCACATTTTCCAGAACTGGCTCCCACATCCATATTATACTCAGAGATGGACATTTCTAAGCTTCGTCATGATATGGTCTAAAAACCCAGATGTTCTCTTTGAAGAACCCAAATCTGCAAAATAAAAAAATAACTTATTGCATAGTACAATGTACTTCAAACATACACCTCAACTTAACGTCTTCTATCCAATACAATATGTTCTACTGCTTGGTGCAAACTCTGAAAACTCTGCATGTTAATTCTAACATGGTTTACGGTTTGAGATTATTTACAGTAACACACCGACTACATTAGTCCACCCCTTTCCTTCCATGTAATGCCCCTAAAAACCTAAGCGATCACAGCAGTGAGTTGCGTTCAGGGCTGAATCGCTGCCTTGGAAGTATCTTCCAGACTATGAACAACTTTTTGTTATATAATAACTGATGACTTAAGCTAGGTACACACTGCACTGATGTACGATCAAACGATATTGTGTGAACGATCTCATGACCGACTCTTTGACATTACTTTATTTAACTGAGGAACAAATCTTGTAAAAATGTTGTAAGAAAAAACCACACTCTGTATGGATCAAACGATCGTTTTAAATGATTTTGACAAACGATAATGCAGAAATCTGATGTATTATCGTTGTGTGTACAGTTCAATTGTTATAAAAATCGTTAGTGCATGTCGTTTAAAAAATCTTTCAAATCGTCGTTTAATTACATCATCTGAAAAAAAAGTGTAGTGTGTGTCCACCATTAGATTGTAGTAACAAAGCACTATTTGAATTAAGGACCATCGTGTTAGGATCATGAAACTCATAACCCACTGCATGTCTCACAAAAGACAAATTCTAAGAGTCCACCAGATACATTTTCAGATATTGTTAACAAGCAGAAACCAATTCCCCAAAAAATTGATGGAAACCAACTTACATCTGGGTGAACACCTGCTGAATTGCAGATGAGGAAAAATCAATCTGTTGTAAACAGTATTAGAGTTAAGAAGTTATGTTATATAATTTTAAAAGTAAAATGGTTAGTATCTGTGTGCAATAAACAAAAGCACATTATTTTACCTGCATGCAAAGAATATATATTTTTTGATTTTTATGGTAAAATAATTGTTTTCATAAAATAAAAAAAAATAAAAAAATAAAAAAAATTAATAAAATTAAAAAATTATTGTTTTTGTGTATATATCCTCCCAATATCCTCTTATTTTTAAACTCTGAATCCAATCCAAAATTAACAGATGAAGCAGCGAAACACAAAATATTAAAAGAACACTGCACGTTTTTCTGCAAGTAAGCAAATTAAATTAATTAATAAAATTAAAAAAATAATTGTTTTTGTGTATATATCCTCCAAATATCCTCTTATGTTTAAACTCTGAATCCAGCTGAAAATTAACAGATGAAGCAATGAAACACAAAATATTAAAAGAACACTGCACGTTTTTCTGCAAGTAAGCAAATTAAAATGTTAATTGTGATTACTGGTTAACAAAAATCCTCTTGTATACTTAATAATCAAGTTTCAATTTACTCACCGGTCAAGCATTAAAAACCACATTGTCGATGCAAAAGAGAATAATAAAAAAAAAAGCTCACTATAATGCAAATACGACTAACATTACTCAAAAAAAGTACAACCCCTCCAGGTTTTACTAATGAATATTAATATAATTTATAGGCTTACTAATATACAGCATGTAACCGCTGCAGCTCACCTCTCCACAGGCAGCGGTGACACAGGTGGTGCCATGTCTAGTGCCGGGTCACGTGCTACCCTCCCGCCTCCTCCCATCGCCTTACTGACCGAGATCCTGCACGGAGGGCCTGGCGCACTTACCGGCAGTGAGGAACGAACATTTCCAGGTCCCGGTATTACACAATCCAAGCACAGGCCTCGCCACCCGCAGACTCCTCCTCCCGTGTATGTGGCTACACAATACACAGCTCTGGTCGCTTTCAGTGGCCGATTGCTTTTTGTGTACTGTTTATAATGCAGCAAGAAATGGGACTCATGCAATGACAGCAGCAATTTTAACTTCCCTTTACGATCGTACAAATTAGAAATAGGTTTTAAGTATTAAGCATAACTTCACTGATTGTGTAGAAAAAATAAATGAAGCAATTAGTTATGTGAAACGCAAACCAAACCTAACACATTACAGTTTTTATTGCAGCTGTGCAGAGATAAGATAAGATTGTAAAATCCGGAATGGTAAAAAAAAATAAAATAAAGATACTGACATCCAGTGTATTGGAGGTGAACTGCTGGCAATAGAGAACATCTTTTGTACTTTCCATGCCAGTGTAAGCAAAAGCTGGTCCTGTCCTTGACAGCAACAACTTATTGTGCACACTTCTCTATTTTACTCAAAACGTTATTTTCTGCAGTGTTTCATAAATGTAGTATTTATTGAACGTACACTTTTCTGTGTGCCTGCAAAGGTAGGCAGAAAATACACTTTCCAGTGGGCAAGTAGCAATTAGAAGTGGCAGTATGAAAAGTTAGAAATAATGGAAGTGAATGGGGATTTATTGCTTTTCGATTAAAGCAGTGGGAGAAATGACAGTATGGTATACCCCCTCACTGCAAGCCCTGCATCACTGGGAAGAGATACAAATTACAGATATTACATTTAATTTTAGCCATTTATGATAGGCCCAAGGGCATCCTATTGCTCATCATTCATTGTAATTAGCACTACCTAATATTTTATAACGATCACACATACAAATAAAATTGATGGGTTTTTTTTCAAAGAGAATAGTACAAGATACACTTCCATTATAGCTCTTTATATTTCCTAAAGATTGGCATGTACTTCAAAAGGCTGGGCTGATATGTTAGAGCCTGTAATACTGCCATAGGATGCACAAATTGTTGAGTAATAAAGATCCATGTGAGAAATTATTTGTCAGAGCTTATCGAGAAAGCTTTAGCAGGAACTTGGAATAAACAAGAACCGTTCTTTGTTCATCCCAAAAAATTCAGACTCTCATTGTTAGTTAGGACCACCATATGCAGAGGCCTTAACGGTGGCTGGTGGCTTATCATATATATGCAAATATGTTTAACAGACATTTCTGCATTTTATTTTACAGAACAGTATAGTCTGTTACTAGTTAATGGCAGTGTTGCTGGGGTATTTCCTTTCCTGTGTCTGTTGCTGGCAGATTACCCCTGCCTTTCTTGCACCTGTTTGCATTTACCTATAAATTGATCTGAGCAACTACCATTTTTTTTGTGTAAAACATCATAACACCGCCAGAATAGTTACATTTTCTTTTGGACCAGCTGGTGAAAATGAAACGCTATAAAGACCCCGAGTAGTGAAAATCTCCTTCCATGTATGCTTCCCACAATTAATAATCATATAACAGCTTTTCAACATATTTACTATGGCTTAAAAAAAAGGCTTCTATTCTATATCAAACTTTTGTAGTTAAGCTGCCCACATACTAGAGCGATTATCAGCCCAAACACAATTATATCGTGGATTAGGCCAAATATCGCTTGTGTATGGGGAAAAAATAAATCTGATAAAGTGCTCCAAAAACACTAGGGTTTAATTACCTCATCGATTGGAATTCCCAATTGATAACCAGACCCTAGCTGTGAATTTTAGAGGTGAATAGTGTTCTGCAGCACTCTGCCCTCTTTCACTCTGTGTAAAATGACTGCCAGACAGAGAGCTGCAGAATCACACACTGACAGGCTGCAGCATTGTGTCCTCTCTACCTCTATCTGGGTATACAGCGCTGTATACCCAGACAGAGGACACAGAGCTGCAGCGTCAGTGTGAGAGGTTCTGCACGGCACTGCACTAGTTTTTCCTGCAGCCACCCAATAAATTGGCTGCATGGGTCTCCTGTCAAAATTGACAGAAAACCCAACCAGTCAGACACTGCAGCCAGTCAATAGGCTAGCTGCAGAGATCATCTCCCTCAGCCTCTGCTGTGTGTGGTGCTGATATCGGGACCTTTCCTAGGGGAAAATCATACCATTGATTGGCAAGCACACGCTGGGAGTGATAATCTCTCTAGTGTGCCCAGCTAGAGGCAAAATTCCTTACTGCATATTTTCAAATATATTTAATTGGGTATAACATTTGACTCCCATAATAACAGATGTGATGATATACTTAAATAACCTGAACAATAAACAGATTTTAGTACAGTAAAACTTTACATGATACTCTTCCTATCATTTGAAACTGGTTTCTTAATGTGATGAGTCCACATACTTTGGAAGATGGTTTTCTTCATAGCAATCTACAAACTTCACAACATAGACCTGCAACATCACTTACATTTTCATCTTATTCTTCATTGATAAATTATTCCTTAACATTCTTGTATTAAAAATTAGCCAGTCTTGTAACTATGAGAAAAACATTTGTCACACAACTTAAAAACCTGAGAACATTACTTGTCACCATTTGTCCTATATAGAAGTCATCATTTTTAAAGGGAGGTTTAAAAAATGTAATATGCTGTTTTCTTGTCAGATGTCTAGTATAATCTCCATTATGTAATTTTTTTTATCTTAACCAACTTGAATTATTCATAAAAAAAACAAAGCAGTTTAAGTCACTTTCAATATACGCTAAAGAAATGGCAAAGTAATTGACAACAATTATTTCTCATACATGCACTAGCTTACCTGCTTAAACTGCATCCACCTCCACTACTGCTACACTGACTGACCACATTTATCCTCATCTCATTAAGTTATCGAAACAAGAGTGGGGAAAATAATCATAAAAACCCTCTAGTTCAGTCGCAATTCCTCATCTCACATTGAACAAATATTGCTTACTTTCCCCATACACATCAAAGCACCCGTTTTCCTTCTGTCCTCTGCAGTGATCGCTCGTTCCCCTTCTGCTCTATTAACAGCACCTTTCACATGTAGTACACAGGCAGACCTGTCTACAGCTAGAACACAAGCTGCCTAACAAGAGACAGTCCAAGGTCCCCAAAGACAAATACTACTGTGTGAACAGAATACCAATTTGTCATGCACTTCGTTTAACTGAACTACGAATCATTAGAGGCAGTATCCTATGTAAAAAAGATTGGCCACACAGGAGTCTCAGATTTTCAAAACTGTTTATTAGCACAACCAATGGCATCACATAGTTTAGCGTTTTCCACCAACACGTGGAGCCTGCATCTTCACGGGCTTGACAATCTTTTGCTTGGGTGCAGACTTGGATGGTGCCTAAAAACATAGAGATGGTTTTAGTTTAATCACTAAATAGCTGTAAACATAAGCTTTTAATTGACCAATTTGTTTTGTTATCCGCCTCAAAACATGCATGTACAATCTACAATGCTTACAGCTAAAGTAAATTTTATTTCATTAGCACAGCAAAGAGCGGCAGCTGTAGCAACTCCAGCCAGCACTATTAGTCACCATAAGCAGCCTTTATGGAAAGGTTCTTGCATTGAATGAATTTCTGCTGTAATTAATAGTTTCTCAAGGGACAGGTATAAAGATCCACTTGAAGTGACTTTCATTTTAGGGAATGTAATACCTTCCACTTATGTCATGCATGGGTTATACATTAATCGGATAGGACTGTTCTTGATATCTGCTATTGTGCTGCAAATTGTGTAGTAGAGACCCTGTGAAACAATGCTGATCTATGCATATTGGTTAATGTTTTCATACTATGCTTAAATTGTTGTGATCCCTTTTATTACACTTTCAGGTTGTGAATAATCATCTCTGATGATCTGTATAACCAATTAACACTGTTCAAGACACTTAAATATACATGTGGATTGGAACGTAGCTACTCATTTTCTATTTCTCAGATGTATTGTCTAATACTTTTAAAAAGAACTGAATAAAGTAATATTATGGAGTGGATTGTGTACTTGTACGCAGTGCTTTTCTTTGTTTTTGTAATATCTATTAACATATTGAGTAGCACCCCAAGTGAGAATTAATCTAATTTTGTGTAGTTTATGGATATTATTGTTGTCCCTCTTCCGTAGTCCCAATTTGGATATCTACCGCTATAACGGAGAGTGTGGTGCGAGAGTAAGTCTGGATTCTGGTAGTCACCATAAACAATTTAACTTTGATGAAGAAAAATGGGCACTTAAAATTTTTATTAAAAAAAAATATAAACAAATCATAAGCCTGTTTAAGGTACAAGTTTATGTTAAATATACTCATGCACAAAGCAAACCTTAACAGTTAACTATTCCTTACCTTAGCAGGTACAGCCTTTTTAGTTGCCTGCTTGGCCTTTTTTGCTTCTTTGGCAGCCCTAAAATTTACAAAGAGAATACCTGTATTATCTGATCACAATTTATCTCTAGTAAGCAAAGAATATTCTTCAAGGCACATTTTGCATTAAACAGTCATAATGAGGGCTCAATCTTTCATAAAGTCGAGAGTACGCATATGTAATCATACTCAAGATGTAATAAATTATGATTTTACTGATTGCAAATCCCAATAAGCACGTTGATTCAAGTCTACACACTATACCAATTTAAGAGCCAATTTGAGATCATGAGTCTTAAAAAACTGTTCTAAAAATCGTGCCTCCTCACATTCAATTTAAATAGCAGGAGGTGTCAAACAGAAAAGGCATCAGAAACACATACTTTAGGTGTTCTTAACAACATCTATCACACTAACAGCTCCCATATAATTATGTGACTAAGTAGCAGGCAGACCAAATTAGTGGTTAACATGCTTTGCAGGGAACCATTACCAGAAAAACAAAATTAGCCAGACATCTTATTGGTGACTGACTTTTACATACATTAAACCAAATGCAATATTTTGTAGTCACTAAAAAATTATTGCATATTCTTGTCGTACCAAATGGTCAGGAATTATATGAGTGGATTCTTGTCTAGGTGTGTACACAGATTAACAAAGGAGCGCTGCTATAAGACTAGAGTGCACTTGTGGAGAAGATACTTGATATGAATTTGCCAAAAATCTGTAAACAGAAAGATCCTTGGTGGAGCCTTATGTGTGTGCCCTCACTGACTTGTAGCCCCTGAAGTATAAAGCTTATCATTTTTTAATAGTCATTCAACAGGTGCATGAAATAAAAATGGGCTATAATAAATATTTACCTAATTGCCTGTTCCCGCTGAGCCTTTCGCACTTCCGGCTTCTGGTTTCTCTTGGCCAAAATTTCAGCCAGAGAGGCACCAGTGATAGCTCTCTGAAACTTCACTGCACGGCGGCTGCGCTTCTTCTGAACTTCTTCCTGAAATGTTAAGTCTGTATTAACTTGATGTTTCTTGTTTAGGAAACACTTTAAAAAACTTCAAGTCACATATAAGTAAAACAAGTGCAAGTAAGGAGCACACAATACAAGTGACAAGCTTACTGAGTGAGACTACGTAACTTAAAAACCTCCTATAAGCAATTAAAAGCAATCTTGAAACATGTTTATATTTAGCAGTATCGCAAGGAAAGCTATAATGACAATAACTAGTGTCCAACAGTATAAATAAGTAAATTTAGAAACACCTGAAGACAATGTCAAGACTCTAGTCAATTATCCCCAGCATCTATGCAGACTACACAGATTATTACTACTAGTATAAAACCTGTCAAAGTCAGGAAAAATATTGCCCATTCATTTCTCCACCCCCCAGTATGTCTCCAGCCACCCCCCAGTATCCCCATCATGTCTCCATCTCCCCCCCAGC
>WWET01002995.1:73386-94225 GCA_011038615.1 Limnodynastes dumerilii
TCTAAAGTTATACAGTGATGCCAATCAGTCATCTATCTGCTCTATTCTACAAAGTATAACATCAAGCTGTACGTTGAACTCCATTTTGGGATGAAATATATGTGTGGGGATAATTGGGTTACAAAGATGCTTCTCCATTCCAGGCATTGTAAGAAAATGATATACTGTTCTGGATGATCTTGCCTGTACTGCATCAAAACTGTTGGTGACTCTCCTTTAACACCCTACTCATTTTTTGATTATTCCTTAGATTTTGCAGTTAAGTAACCATCAACTCGTTAGCAAAACTTAAGACAAATTTGCATGTTTAACAGATCAGACGGGTGAAACAACAATTTCTATAGAATGATGTGAGTGAATACATTTACCTGGTTTCGGCTGGTTTTCCAACAGTGCTTCTGGTTGCTCGCACCACAACTTGTAGTTTGGGTTATTTAAAAAACACTTAGTTAGGCCACAGCTCAGACATCTCACAACAGTTTGACGCTGTCCTCGACGTTCTGTTTGAAAACAGATATAAATATAAATAAGTAAATGTAGAGTAAAAATATTTTCCAGTTGTTAAGAAAGATATTTTGCAGGGCTTTAAGCGTTTATCAATCATGAAGAACCATTATGCTGTTAGTGTGCTATATATAACATACTTTTTAGTCTGACAGTACATGTGATTCCAGAAAGAAGAAGGGAGCTGCATCTCTTACAAATTGTTCTTTTGATAGATGGATCCCTGAAGAAACAAATTAACATGCAGCCATTACAAGCATTTCAAAAGACAGCTAAATATGACGTGCAAAATTGCAGCACAAGTGTTACTGATATTTATAATAAGTCTACTTGGGGCCAAATGAAAGAGTGGTTCTAATCTAACAAATACCATGCTAAAGTAGAGGATTAAAGGAAAGCATAGATGGTTTTAGAGGGGGAGTTATCTACATGACAAATCCAAAGTGCATCCTAATCTATGTCTGCACCAAAGTTACATATCTTTACATGAGTTAAATGAGATATATAAATGACAGCTTCTATGGGCAGCTTACAGAAGTGGAAAAAAGAGAGACTCCTCCAGGTTACAAGAACACCGATATCTTTAATTAGAAACTTTTAAGGGGTTATTTTGTGTCCATCTGTTGACTAGTATCAAATATTTTGTTACATTAAACATAAAATAAAACTTACTGTCTCAATACCAATCGTTTACTAATCGTTTTCTGTGTATGACAATAAAAACGAGCAAGCTCCACATTTTTCGGATTTTGAGCCAAAACACAATGTGCAGCCTTGGAACAGAAAAAAAAGTGAAGTTAAGACGGTACATATAACAAAAACATCTGTTGGGTTACACTATTATAATGGCCTAAGTAGCTTTTATATACAAAGAAATGATGGGGTGTTCTGAATGAATTATAAACAAAATGTTTTACTGGGTACATACTGACTATTTTAACATACAATCCAACATTTTGTCAACAGCAGTAATGATTTAAACCCCTGACTTTCTTAATAATGCCCCCGTGCTCTTTGCTTTGTAGTTTTTTTGTGGCTCATTTTGCAAACTATTCAAGTAAACCTTTGCTGCAACGTGAGGCATACCCACAAGGTGACCCTATGCAGAAATATGAATGGGAATTATTGCAGTAAAGATTGTGTGTCAGTAAACACTGAGTTTTTCTCCAGGGATCAGGACATTACTGATCAGAAATATTAGGAACTCCCAAAAATCAAATCACACGATGTGACACTGTTTCTGATGATTTTGCAGCACAGTGGAACAGTACACACTGGTAAGATGTCAGAGCTATCTGATGATTATCACATGAGCTGCACAATAATTGTCAAATAACTCTCCAGTGTATACCCAACTTTACTTTGATTTGATTTACATACAGATTAACATTAAGTGATTCTGTAGGACAAACAATTTACTTAAGATTATTATGCCGAGTCCACTGAAAAGGTTATTTTGCAGCATGTACAAATGAACTTTTGAACGGAAAGACATTACCATACATTTATTCAGTAGAGATAATTATCACTCGTTGCCACAGCAAAAAACTAATTTTTATTTTCACACGAAAGCAAACAAGGCACATCCATTATAATTTTATATCATTGTAAACTATTATTTTCCTTACAAATAATATTTCCCTCCTACATGTTATCAGTAAATATATGGATATAATGTTTCATTCATAGTGTTCTCAAGTATTTATAATATAGTACCTTTACAACTAAAAATAATAATAAGTGATGAATCTCAGTGTAGCACTATTACAACCCTTTTTTAAACATATACTGTAGACATTACTGTATATTCAAAGCAACACAAAAATAGTTCCATAGTTATGTTAGTAAAACAGATACTATTTTATTGTGCTAAAAAATATCACATTACCTGGTAAAGAAAATTAAGCCGTTGAAAAGCTTCTTTGTCTTTAATTTGACCTGCCATATTCTAAAATTAAAAAAAAACTATTAACCATAATATATGCTTTTAGTTACTTTATGAAACACAAGTGAAAATGATACATCAAACATAAATCATCCAGTGGAAGCTTCATGCCAGATACTCCCTTACAATAATAAAGTCATTCATATACAGAACCGAACTAGAGCATTGTAAAATACTGTAGTCAATATATGCATTAATAATAAAGTCCAATACTTACATATGTTTAATATTGTTAAACTTAAAGCACAATAGTCACCATCTTATTTCCTTTATTTGGACAGAATTAAAAAGCAGTTTACCCATCACCTTCTACTCCACGTGCTATCACCTGCAGCCCAGTCAACCCATGGGAATTCTTACCTCTCTATTACTATGCTACAGTCTATAGTGCTCCATAGATCACTCAGAGCAGCCAGATAACTCCTTGGTACGTGGTTTATTTCAGACCTACCACCAGAGACATTTGTAGGTAGAAATGACCAGCTTGTCTGTGCAATATCTCATCAATAAGGGACTAGCCCTTCTCCGCCTCCCTGTGAAACGTCACTTCCGGTGGTGCAGCAGCCATGTTGACTTTCCGTGAGAAGTGACTTCGCCAGACGTTCCGATTTCTGCAGTTCCTCGTGGACCTGTCAGCGGCAGTGGCTCGCAAAAGAGCTGGGCCCCGGCCTGGAGGCTCGGTAACCGGCAGTTAAAGAGGAGCGGGCGTCGACAAGACTGTAAACCGACTAAGATGTCGAATGAAGAAAGCTACCGGGCGATCCTGCGCTATTTGACAAACGAGCGTCAGCCCTATGCCCCGGGGACCGAGGGAAATGTCAAGCGCAAGATCCGCAAGGCCGCCGCCTGCTATGTTGTGCGGTGCGGCACATTGTTCTATCAGCGCAGACACCGGGACAAGGAGCGCTTCACCGAGCTAGAGGTGGTTCTGCAACCGGAACGCAGGAAGGGGCTGATAGAGGAGGCGCACATCGGGGCGGGAGGGGAGCACCTGACCCGGCTCCAGACATGGCACCTCCTGTCCCAGCGCTACTGGTGGAGAGGTGAGCAGGGCGCTATGGTAACCGCTGCACCACTAGTTCATGTTAATGGGAATCTTGTGGACAGTGGTGCTCAGGGTACTACATAAGCATGTACCAGACCTAAGAGAGGGCTTACCAACTCAGGATGACACAAGAAACCATGAAATAAAAAACAAGTCAAACTATTAAAAACAACTTGCCTTCAAATAAAGGCATCACATGGCCCTCGGTTCTCTCTCTCTAGATATATATGCATATAAACACAATATTTTCCTAATATGCACCACATTATTAAATGTACAGGGGCAATTTTTATTTCTGTGATGAAAGGTATAGGTGTGAAGTGTGCTATTACGTTAGTCTATTAAGGTAGCAGAATCTCTGTGGGGTACGAGATAAACTCTATGATGTACATTCCGGCAATGTGATGTTCTAGAGGCATTGGACCTGATTCAGAGACTGAAAATAATATTGGAAAGTTACTCCTGGGCAAAACCATGTAGATTGCAGGGTAGTCAAATTTCATCTGTTGCAAACAGTATTAGAGTTGAGAGTTGGAGTTTAACAGCCCAAGTCTAAATAACAGTGAAAAAGTAAAGCAGGTCAGTATCTGTGTGCAGTAAGCAATTCAGAGATAACTCTGCATGCAAAGAATACAATTAACTTGACTTTGCCCAGGAGTAACTTTCCTCTCATTTACAGTCTCTAAATCAGGTTCATTGTCTTGGATGTCTAATGTTTCCTGATGAAGCGAGACTTGATCCAGAGTTTGAATCTAGTATACAGTCACTGTACACATCACCACACTTAATTGCGAGTGCATAGGAGACCACTTCTATTGCTTGCACAGTGTACTGAGCTCTTTGTCAACACTAAAACTACCGACCCATCCCCATTTAAAGTTGTGAAGGATTGGAAGTAAGGATCTCAGGGCTAGCTGATTTTCACACCTACGTATTTTGTAATACTTTTACTAAGTGCTATTACTGTAAATAATACAATTGACAAAATGGCATACTAATGAATTCCAGAGAGAACACATGGAACGGAAGTGTATAGCACTAGCAACAGTGTAAAAATGTAAATCAATTTTTTAATCCGTAACTTTATTTTATTTTTATTCAATTAGGTATTTTGAAACAAATGAAAGATTTCATCAAGGAATGCAGTAAATGCCAGGAAAAGACTGAACGTTCTCGTTCTTTGACTGACCCCTCAGAAATACTGGAGGACTTGGGGCTTGAAGTGCGCTCTGACAGTAATGAGACAGATGATGAAAGCAGTAACCCAATGTCCAGTGGGAATGTTAATTCTAAGCCCACTAGAAAGAAACCAGCGGCCAAACATGAACTTGTTTTTGTATGTGTTTCACTTTATTATGATTTCCTTACTTGTGTCTACATAGTCTTTGTCTTAATTTAAAGTATTGGTTTTGGGGGAGTCTTCTCTACTGTAAACTTAATTAGCATTATTTTGCTCTTAATCTTTCAGGTTGATAGTAAAGGCATAGTAAAGCAGTCCTCCCCAAAGCACGGCCAGGCAGTTCTGGATCAGTTGAACCAACAAAGACTTGCTAATCAGTTCTGCGATGTCACACTGCTCATTGAAGGCGAAGAATATAAGGCACACAAGTCGGTCTTGGCAGCCAGTAGTGAATACTTTAGAGAGCTGTTCATTGAAAAAGGAGCTGTCTCAAGTCATGAAGCTTTTGTAGATCTCTCTGGTAAGATGTTAATTGCTGTTATCCTTATATAGGATCTATCTTAAGATTTCAGTTGTTACTGACCTTTCTCATCCTATTGTAAATACAGTATGAAGCTTTTCTTTAAATCAAATATTTTTTCAATAAAACTTCCCCGTCTTCTGTTTTGCTTTTTACATTTACTAATTAACTTAAAACTACAGTACAGAATATTATATGGATCTGAGGATGCTAATTATTCTGCCCTGATTTATAAATATTTCTTATTGTTTGAATCTCAGGATTTTGCAAGTCAAGTTTCCTGCCACTTCTGGAATTTGCATATACCTCAGATCTCAGCTTTGACTTCTGCAATATGGCTGAACTTTCAATGCTTGCTCGGCATCTCTTTATGCATGAAGTTCTAGAAATCTGTGAAACAGTTCATAAACAAATGGAGGAAAAGCAGCTTACTTTGTATCAAAAGTGTGATGTTCAAACTGTAGCTTCAGAAAAGAAGTTGCATAATGTCCTCGTGGAAAAGCAAGCAAATGTAGAGAATAAAACATTGTCCGTAGTAGTGAGTGACCAACCGGTTGTAAATCAAGACGTTATGGAACATCATGCTGTAGAAGGAACGGAATTTGAAAATGAAATGGTGGCAGCGGCAACTTTAGAGCCAAGTACTATTTCAACACCTGTGACTGTGGAACCTGCTATAGAGTTGACAAGTGTTACTGACATTCCATCCAGCTCTGTTGATGGCACCACAACACTATACATTTCAAATGTAACTTCAGACCTGCAGCCAGTAGTTCTTGTTCCTGCTGTTATAGAAGTCGCCTCCATTGAAACAGAGCCTTCTGAAACAATGGACCTAACTCCAGAACTTAGTACACCCGCTACTGAATGTTCCCATACCCCCTTTATTAATGCACTTTCAATTGAATCACAGATAATGACAAGCAATGAAACTGAAACAAAAGATATAGGACATCACAAATTGTCTGAAGACAATATAGAAAGACTAAGTGCAAATATCATGGAGACTGGAGAAGAAAACCCTGTTTCTTCAGGATCACCTAGTGAGGTGGCTGCAGATATGGATGTTAACATGGACACTACAGTAAAAGAACTCAAAGAAAGCACTAGAGAGTTTTTGAAGAGGAAATGTGGAAGGCTTCCAAAGTCTCCAAAATATGTGGCAATTCCAGCTGTTGCCACTAGCACATCTGCTCAGGCAACTGCTGATGAAGACATGTCCACAGTAGAGTCTGAGTCTGTTGGAATAAGTATGTCCACTCCAGAGACTTCAACCTCCTCAGATGCAGGCCCTTATAAAAGGAGGCTGCGGGAGCGTTCTGTGGGGGAAGGTGGATATGTGCAGATGCACAGAGGGAAAGAAAAGAAGCATGTAAATAGGCAGTCCAACCCAAAGTCTGCCGTTCAACAGGTGCATACTTTTTTTTCTTTCACATTTATTAGGCTGACATTGTGTTTGTGCTCAGCGTGAGGAAGGGTGAATAAAGTGGTATGCCACTGCTTCTAAACCTGCTTTCTTATGTAAAACTAAAAATATTCCATTCCCTTCTAAACATCCATACATCCCCTTTATAAAATGTTACTTCACCTGGTGATCTAGTCCTAAAGCCATTCTTCAGATGTGATCTTGTGTTATACAACAGCTTGATTGCATGGCCTAGTGATGGGGGTGGCTTTAAGAGTGAGGTTGGCCTGCTTCATGAAGTTACAGAAGGTATAGGCATTGTGCAAATGTGTTTTTACAGCCATTGCTTAAAGCAGTGTCTTTGTTTTTGTTTTTTTCCTATGATCAAAAGGCTGCTAGGAAATTAGTGCAGAGAGGCAAAAAAAGAATGCTGCCACACAAGCAAGAAGATGCAAAGGTAGAAGAGGAGCATAAATGTAAAGAATGTGGAATGGTGTTTCAGCGTAAATATGCCCTCATCATGCACTGTGTGAAGCACGGGTGTATCAAAGAATTTAAATGCCCGGTAAGTCTGTCTTCGAAAAGCAAAAGTGTTCATATCATCATCCAAATTTAAAAGCCATTAAATTTCCAATACTGGAACTGTTTGTATTTTTGCAGCTGTGCAAGAAAGAATTTAAGTACAGAGCATCTTTACGCGCTCATCTCATCAGACATTCTCGTAAAACAGAACCAGCTTCTGAAGAAACAGGCTTCGAAATGACCAAAGGGAGGACCAAGCGCCAATATATTTGTGATATTTGTGGAAGAACGCTGCCTAAAATGTGCTCTTTGAGATTACATATGCTCAAACATACTGGTGTAAAGCCACATGCATGCAAGGTAAGTGTGTGCTGCTTACAAGCAGGTTTACCTATAAGGCAGGAAAATGACCATGCATTACTGTGTGCTAAATGTACACTTCTGAGGAGGAAGATGCTGTACTGAGTTTGGTGCCAGAAGGAGGATATTTGTCCCATATTATTCTTTTTTATTTAAACTTGATCTTTCTCTATATCCCATATTTTCTAATGTCATTTTGTGCTATAATTATATCCATGCTTGTGTGCCAATCTTAATATATCAGTAAGGTGTTCTATGGAACTATTTTTTATAGTGAATAAACAATTCTATTATTCTGGTTTATGTGAAGTCTTAAATGATTGTCTGTTATATATGTTGTTGTTGTTTATTTCGTTCTCAGATATGTGAGAAGACGTTTACTCATAAGCATGGCTTAAAGATGCACCAAGCCTTACATGAAACAAACAAACAGTTCAAATGCCACATGTGTGAGAAGTCCTTTGTGACAAATCGCAGTCTGCAGGAACACGTCAGCACTCATACAGGTAGAGTTTTCAGTATATCGGTCTATTACTTAGTTTCACTTTCTTCTGTTATGGTGATACATCGGTTTATACATTTTGATAGTTGCCATAATCACACTGTAGAGATGAATGAAATTGTGGTGTCATGTGACAAACTGAAGTGCCATCTCAGGTTAAAGTCTCCTATTTCCTTTTGCTGGTGCTGCTATTCCATGAAATATCACTCTCTACTGTGGGCCGAATCCACAGCTGTGTACGTGAGCCCACTTACACATGCAAAGTGCATAAGTGGGCTCGACGGACTGGAGGGTGCATGTGCCTTCCTGATGTTACATTAGAGTTACTAACGTAACTTCTATCGTATGGAACTTAGGGAGGTTTCTCCCACTTACTTGCAGATCAGAGGTCGCACGGACCACTGACCCACAAGCGTGACTTAAGGCTGGCTTATGACAGCGTAAGTCATGGTTTTTTGAACGAGACAAGGAAGTAACGGAGTCGTTCACGCGACTCTCTCATGCAGAATTAAGCACCATTGCATGTTTTCCTTACTGGTGGAAACGGTCCTTTGTCTGGATATTTCATAAATAAAGCTAAGAAAAGTTTTTCTGCAGTGATTGAATATGGGATATTTCACCACTAAAATGTGCAGAATTTTGGGTGTTTCCCCGATTTTCTTGCTCCTTGTAACCCAACATTCTGTTACAAAGTTATTAGTTTGTTGGATTCTTTTTGTTACTTTAAATTCCTTTTCACTGTTTATATTTACTTAAAGGTGAAACAAAGTACCTTTGCACAATGTGTGGTAAGACATTTCATAGAGCATCAGGACTTAGTAAACATCTCAAGAAACACAGGCCCAAAGCTGAAGTTCAGGAATACCATTGCACTCAGTAAGTTGTCTGTACACTTTAATTATGAGACCATTTTATTTTGCTCTTTATTTCTCTCAATGCATTGCCTCTGTAGTCCATTTTGTTTAAATACTGCAAGTAAGTGCCAAGAAGAATGTTAAAACACGCTATTTGTTTTTTTGTTTTGTTTTGCAAAATGTCTTTGTCTCTTCAAAAGTTGTCCATACGCTAGTCAGCTTATTGGTCGATTTTCCACAGGGAAAGGTCCCGTTAGTGGTGAAATTCACTTTTCCTGCTGTACCCACAATCCTGGTAGAAGAGGGAGGTCCTGCTGAGATTGACATAAGGACCTTGCTGCTGATTGGCTGCAGAGCACTCCTGTCAAGTCTCTGCAGGGGACCCATGCAGGTAGCCTATTGACTGCCGGCAAAAATAAATAAATATAATCTCTAGTCAGGAGTGTGTTTCCAGAGTTCCGACACCCCTTGCAGAATGCAGAGCTTTCATTACTTTTTTACTGCTGTCTTGCTAATCCTAATGGAGTCAGACAGACTGTGCCATGGAGGTGGAAGGAAATTGGCAGCTTGGGTTGCCATATAGTTTATTTAAATCAAATTATTGGTCTAAAGCGTTTTTGAGCGTTTTATAACTCTTTAAAAAAAATATATATAAATTCTGGCCATACGCAATATATTTTTGCTTTAAAGACTTAAGCTGGCCACACATAAATATTGTGGATTGGCCCAAATATCGCTCTAGTGTTTGGGAAAGATTTTTTTTTTTTAAATGCTAATAAAACACTCCAAAAAGGGTCTGATTATTGGAATTCCCGATTGATGAGCTGACCGTGTGTGTGTGGGGGGGATTTGTCTATTTAATAAATCTGTTGCCTTTTGTACCTTTTCCTTCAAGCTTTATGCTTTCTTCATGTGTTGTTTAAATATTGTAAGTATTGAACCAAGCACAACCATTGCCAGTTTTTCCTGCTATTAGTAGCTAGTGTTGAGTACATTGGGGTAGATCCTGAACAACGTTTGCTTTACGTTTGTTCGCGTAGCGAATTTTCGCGTACGTAAATTCGCTACGCTACCCTTAACACACCCCCTGCACGGACGTATTTTGTGAAAATACGCTACCCAAACCCTACCTTAACTTTTCCATACGTAACACAATACGTCCGCTAACGGGCGTACAGACTACGCGAACGTACGCAGCTTAGCACGCCCATACTGTACACTTTAAATCCGGGTTGTCTATTTAATAAATCTGTTGCCCTTTGTACCTTTTCCTTCAAGCTTTATGCTTTCTTCATGTGTTGTTTAAATATTGTATTGAACCAAGCACAACCATTGCCAGTTTTTCCTGCTATTAGTAGCTAGTGTTGAGTACATTGTGTTGAGAAGACTGGTAAAACACACAATTGTTAGTATTTATCACATTTGATAAGAAAAACGTTTCTTTGGAAAGTGTTTTATTGTATTTTTTTTCAGATCCATTTGTTTGTCTTCTTTTGGGATAGTGGTATGGGGTTTTGTGCAGGTGTTATGTCCTATGCTGATGAGTGCCATGTTTATTAGCAGCATGTATTGCATTGTATATGTAGCATCTGTCATATGGTGGCATTGTAATTTTTAGTTAGAGTCCTTGAAGAGTGCATTATGAATCTAGTCCATATTCGTTACAGGTGTGAAAGAAGTTTTGGTGAAGCCCGGGACCTTCAGCAGCACATGAACAAGCATCTTGGAGTGAAGCCATTTGAGTGTGAAATTTGTGGAAAGTGCTACAGTTGGAAGAAAGATTGGTATTCTCATGTAAAATCCCATTCAGTTACAGAGCCATACAGGTAAGCCCATTACATACCTACCTACTTACATTCATTCAAAAATATTACAATTCATAACAGTTATGCCCAAGAATTTATTTCAGCAGAATAGAGTAAAGTTATTTTGTTTTCCTTTATGCAGTGCAAATAAAATCCCATTTTTAGTTGACCATGCAGTTGTCTGGATGACATAGGCTAAGCTTTGTATGTACTACTAGCGGAAAGAATGCACATTTGTGTAAGAGCAACTGTAAAATCCAATAAAATATATTACAATAGTATCTAACGTGTCCTCTTTATTCAGGTCGGTTATACCCCTAATAAACTAATTGTACAATATTTACAATATTACAACAACAAAAAAGAGAGTGTATTTGATTGTGGTACTCAGATTTCAAGATTGTTTGTAATTTAAATAAAATTAAAACTATGAACTTTATTTGAATAAAAAAATGTATTTGCAAATATTAAAAATCTTAGGACTGGATCCAAAAGTAATAATGTCAGGGGACTTACACACATAATTTGCATAAGTCCCCCTGACACGTTACTTCGGCGCATGTGTGCACCAGATGTTACTCTAGCGTGCTTGCTGATGTACCAAACTGGGTTCCCTACGTGGCCTGACCCTTTATTTACACCTGCTGTATCACTTTTACAAATGATCCTGCCACGGGATAATGCCAAAACCCCAGCTGATTCAAATATCTGACGTTTACTGATTAAATAAGAAATAGAGTTCAGAAATTACATCACATTACATTTAATCCATCAATAGGGACCAAAAAAGTACTCAGGATTAAAACTGTAAATGTCTAACCCCTCACATAGATGACACACAATACAACATATTAAAGATCTTTAATCCAATTGCAAACAGTATTAGAGTTGAGAGGTGGCATTTCCCATCACAAGTCTAAATAACAGTGTAATAGTAAAGCTGGTCAGTATCTGTGTGCAGTAAGCAATGCAGACATATCTCCCTGCATGCAAAGAATACAATTAACTTGACTCCCCCTGAAATCAACATGGTTTTACCCAGGTTTAACTCTCCTCTCTTAATTTCAAGTTCCTTAAGTCTGAATCAGGTCCTTTGTCTGCATTAGACTTTGGCACTCAGAAAGTAAAAACTAGAAATTAAAAATCTAGAAATTAACAACTATAGTTTTAATAGTATTTGAATTTCAGACAACCTAATTTTTATTGTCATGCACATTTGTGAAAACAAAATTGATTTCTTAATTAGAAACAAAGATTAGTGAGCTATGTTCTTTGTTACAAAGTCAAGATACCTTTTTAGTGAGGTTTTATTTTGGGCTATATATTCATTTATGGAGGAGAAAGAGAAACATTCAGAAAACGAGTTAATTTTTCTTAGAGCAGAGATGAAGAAGCAGATTCACACTTAAGAAGCTACTGTTTCTTAGGTGCGTATAGTTAGGAATTTTCCTACGGCACATGTGTAGTCATAGTGACTATGCAATGTACATAGCATTTAGGGATGGCGTTTAACTATGTGTGGTCTTTAAAGTAAGAACCTAAATTAGCCGCACCAGCAGTATATACAGACAGGTATCAATTTACACTGGGAATGTAAAGGTGCTGCCTCTATCTCTCAATTAAAGGACTAACACAAACAACACAAAAAAGACTGCATAAACCAATTATACAGCCGTTAAGAGATTAACCTAAGTGCACACTTAATATGAAACGCAATTTCCAGAAGTAATCTAAAACCAAATTTTTATTGCTCACAGGTTAAAACATATAATTATATGAAAAAAAAAAAATTCAAATAATATCACACTCCCATCTATCCATGCAAAAGTAGACAGATATGGTCTTTAAAGTAGTTTTTTTTACGAAATATGTGGTGTGCCATGGCAGCCTCGTTTTAAGAAGAGTGGGTATTAAAATGAGCCGGGTACAACATGGGCAAGGGATCTCCGTGCGTGTTCTACTTAAGAAGTGCCTTTACAATACTTGCGTGTCTGCATCTGTGAATCTGGTCCGAAATGAGCAAGTTATTTATGGAAGGAAAGCTGCATATATAGACATTGTATTATTGTGTAACCGTGTTATTTATTTCAGGTGTAACATTTGTGGAAAGGAGTTCTACGAGAAGTCGCTATTTAGGAGACATGTAAATAAAGCCACTCATGGCAAGAAAGGAAGAATCAAGAGAAATATTGAGCGAGTGTGTGACCACTGTGGAAAAACTTTCACCCAGTTGAGAGAATTCAGAAGACATGTTAACAATCATGAAGGTAAATATATATAGTCTTAGTAAAACTAAAATCTTGCTATGCTAATTAAAATTGTTACAGTACTGTAATGTTCTACCATTGGAAGGAAAGCCCCTAGATTTGGTGTCATTAACTGTTTTGTATTTGTGCTATGTTAATATTATATTTTAGTATAACACCATAACCAGTCCTATAGTACAGTATTTATGAGGAATGTAGTATAAGTGTGTCTAAATGTAGATATTTCCTTTGTAGTTAACTATATTTCTGTTTCTTTAAGGGGTGAAGCCATTTGAGTGTTTAACATGTGGAGTGGCCTGGGCAGATGCCCGCTCTCTGAAACGCCATGTGAGGACACACACAGGGGAGAGGCCTTATGTTTGTCCTGTTTGCAATGAGGCCTATATAGATGCTCGCAACCTACGCAAGCACATGACCAAGTATCATAGCAACTATATACCTTGTAAAATTATGCTGGAAAAAGACAGTCTTCAGTTTCACCACCAAGGAACCCAAGTTGAACATGCTGTCAGCTTTGTGCCAAATGAACTAGAAGAGTCACAATCAGAGATTATAACTGAAGAAATGGAGACTGTTCTGGTAGCAGGAGAGGTGGTTGATACAGTTGAAGCAGTCACTAGCAGCCAGGAGGGTGCGTCTGTGTCTTCACTTTCTGACCAAAGCATCATGCAGGTAGTAAATTATGTTCTGGCACAACAAGGAGCTAAACTTCCTGACGGGACTGATGCCATTGAGACTGTGGAAGTAGAAGTTGATCATGTGTCAGAGGTCCTATGACGTAAATGTGCAATTAGATGGAGCTGTATATATTGTAGCACTTACTCCATGCCAATAAAGAGTGTGATGTTTCTGTGTAACCAATTACTTAAATAGTTTGCTTGTTTATTTTCTGTATGCAGATGAAACTATTTGCAGTGTCATTCTGAGTTGTGGTTACAAAACATACAAGTTTGTAATCTTTCTTTTGAAGAAAAGGTTTTTGGACTTATGTTCTTTGGACAATATAAAAATAAACGTAACTCATTTTTTTTTTGTTTTTGTTTTGCATTTGGGTTGAGTTTCCTGTTGTCACATTGCATAAACTGTAAATTTATCCTGTTTGAGGGCTAGTCTTTCTAAATGAAAGCCTTTCATTTAGTTCAATAGATAAGAATATGTATAAGTCATTGTTCAAAAGGTATAATGTATTTTTTTCATAATTTTTTTTTTTTTTTTTAAACATTTTTGAGTTAGAAAGTGCCAATTTTTCCCTACTGCCACACTAGCAGGATAAGTAGTCCAAAGGAGGACTTTTAACTATGATCGAACAGATCTGATAAAACTATTCCATCTAAAATATTGAGGAGAAAGAGCATGATTAATTCCTTAAGCTGGCCACACACTAGAGCGACTATCGCTCCCAGCATGTGGCTGCCGATAAGCGGGTCGATTTCCCCCTGGGGAAAGGTCCCGATATCGGCACCATACACTGCCACAGGCTGGGAGCGATAATCTCTGCTGGAGAGCCTGCAGCCAGCCTATAACATGAAAAGATGCAAAGTTAGGTGTACAATCTTGACAGGAGACCCAGCTTTCACACTGACAGGCTGCAAGCGCTCTGTCCTCTCTCCCTATGTCTGACTATACAGCGCTGAATAGCCAGACAGGGGGAGAGGACATAGCACTGCAGCCTGTCAGTGTGTGGGGTTCTGCAGCGCTATGTCCTCTCTCCCTGTCTGACTATACAGCGCTGGACAGGGAGAGAGGACATACAATTATCTGAAATGCCCACACACTGCACGATTTTGCTAGCGATAAACGATCATTTTTATTGCAAACCACCCCATCAGATTATCGGACGGCAGCCATTTTTTTTTGATTATCGGCCTTTCAGTAAATTATTGGCACCACACACTAGAGCGATAATTCGGCCAATCCACGATAATTGCTAAATCGGCACAATAATCGCTCTAGTGTGTGGCCAACTTTACACTTGATATGATTTAAATTGAAGAGATAAAAAGAACTGTGCACAATGTTTAGAGGTCCATCAACTAAATAAAATGTAATCACTATGTTGTATAATTACTAAAAAAACAAAAAAAACAAATTTGTTTTCTGATCCAATTGAAATGCTAAATATAAAATTTATTAAAATAAACCACTTAATTTAAAGTGGGGATAGGCCCAACAGATTGGCATTGCTTATACCTGAGAAAGAATTATGTGACTTATAGTTCCACAACACCTGCATTGAAACAGGTCTAATGTAATTTTATATACTACAGTGTTCCCATTACAAATCTTCCCACAATAGAAACTTCAGACATGAGGGTGAACAGTAATATACAGGATATTGGGCTTTATAGTATTTGCTGAATCACATTTTCAATCCTATCTGCTCCATTCCATATATACAGTCCAACTGAATAACATGAAAAGATGCAAAGTTAGGTGTACAAGGCTTAATGGGTAATGTCTACCAAAACGGATCAATTAAAGCATATAAACTTTTGCCACACCTTGTGCTATACTCTTCAGTGGAAATTGGGAAACCACATATATGTAGATATCTTTAAACTAGAAACTACTTTAAACTGTAATTTTTGCAATAAAAGGTTCACAAGTCTGTGTAGTTATTTTATCAAAACAAGGCCTACACCTTACAAGAAAATTGTTAAAAAGGGAAGAAGAGAAACACAACCTAATCATGTAGTACTTTGTGTTAGAGGGTTTTAACAAGAAGATTTTACACTCATGTTATCTATCTCTTGTTATAAGCAACTTTAAAAATATCCGCCGGTCTTGTTCAGCTTCTCATTTCATGTCTGTCATCTGCAGTCACATAAGCGGGGATGGCTGTGTTTATATTCTGTGAGTGTGGTCTGTGTGCTTCTGCAGCCCCGTATGGCTGGATGTGTCACACTCACAGCATGTGGCTAGTCCTGAAAGCTGCAGCTCTGTGGGGAGGAGAGAGGCCCACATACACCATAGGATCACCATACCCTCCAACATTTTTTTATTGAAAATAGGGGGGGAGGGTCCATGAACGGTAATGGCTTTTATCTGCTCTCATTTGCGTGTATGATAAGGTGTAAAATCTCTTTTTACACCCTATCATATGAGCTAAGAACTCACAGGAGAGGGTCCTGTCACTTCACTTTAGCAGAGCTGTAGAAGTCTGACCCCACATCACTGCATCAGTGCTCACATAATACAGGACTGGATGGTGAGTATAGGGGGGAGGGAACTAATGGGTCAGAATCCGGTACAAGAGCCCTTTTAGCCAGTACAGACAATTTAAAAAAATTACCGTACCTACTAAATAAGTAGAGTTGGGGCGATCATGGAGTAAGCCGCAATAGCGCTTAGCTCCTGCATAACTCCTGCAAATATCCGTTTTTATTAGAAACCTGCCTGCTGGTCTAGCTTTGGGAGGGTTCCTGGCTGTTTCTCTGTGCCCTCTGGAGAATCGGAGCTACTTTTTTGTGCATTGTGGTGAACGAGGTGCGGAGGAGCGGAGCTGTGACAGCGGGGATCGCTCAGGGGGCAACAGCGGTGGAAAGCTCGGCAGTGGCGTACCTGAGGACAGCTGGCATTTGAATAAAAGCCCTAGGGGGTAAGGACTGATGATAAGGGCCACAGTTTAGTCTCCCCTGCGGTGCCTGACACTATTTAGATCATAGCAGCTGCCTGGGTAGTTTTGGCGCCAAACGACCAGAGCTGCGGGCCCCATCTTGGAAGGTAGACTCTGACCCTACCTAAGTCCCAGGGGGATTATACTGTCTCTGCAGCTGAGGAGTTGCGAGAAGCAGATTTGTGCTTGCCAGGCACAGTAAGACAACTGCAATTGTTACATCTTTGCATAGGACTGTGAACTTGACTTTCTATCTACAAAACTGCACTTGGTGCACTTGTAAAAGGCTGAAATACCCCTTGAGGAAAACTAGGCTGCACTGCTGACCAATATATACCAGTGTATTACACTCTCTCTGCAGCTGAAAAGTGGGGATATGCAGATTTGTACCTATCAGTATCAGTTACAGTAAGAAAACTGCAATCATTATATCTTTGCATAATATGTGAACTTGATCTTTTAACTACAAAATCGCTTGAGTGGTGCCCTTGTAAAAAGGCTGAAATACCCCCTAAGGAAAATTAGGCTGCACTGCTGATCAATATATGCCAATGTATTACACTCTCTGCAGCTGAGGAGTGGGGAGACGCAGATTTGTGCCTACCAATCACAGTAAGAAAACTGTAATCGTTATATCTTTGCATAATATGTGAACTTGACCCTTTTATCTACAAAATCATTTGCGTGGTGCACTTATAAAAGGCGGAAATAATCCCTTGAGGAAACAGTTTGTGGACTTGACCTTTGCATTTGCACTACAGGAATAAGCAACATCCTGATACTTTTCTGATAATAGACTTGGTCTCTTGCATCAATTATTACAGCACTAGTAAACTAATGGGGAAGCACGGCCAATCCACTCCTTCAACTCGCTTGGAGCGATTTGCGCGCCATGCACCTGTGGAGACTCCTGAGCCTCCTGAGCCGGAGCAGCCCCGTTCTAGTGACAATGAAGTGTCCCTGCAACAATTGCTGGCGGCCATCAATGCGTCAGAGAAAAAAGTCACGGATAAGATTGGAGAAGTTCAAGTTGACTTATCGTTAATTCGCCAGGACATGCAATGCATTAGAGAACGTGTAAGTGAAACGGAACATCGAATATCCACGTTGGAAGACAATACTGCTCCCCTTCAGGGAAAATTGGCAGATTTAACTTCACAAGTGACATCCTGCAAACAGCAGCTTACAGATCTAGAGTGGCGCCTTAGGAGAAATAATGTTCGTTTTGTGGGTCTGCCGGAGAAGTCAGAAGGTGCCAAAACTGTTCTTGGAAAAATGGTTAATTGACTTATTTGGCAAAGACGAATTTACACCGCAATTTGCAGTGGAGTGGGCACATAGAATACAGACGCAAAACTTACCGCCAGGTGCCCCTCCTTGCACGTTTATTGCAAAAATGCTGCATTATAGAGACAGAGATGCCATATTACGTCTTGCCAGAACAAAGGGTTCCTCTTGGAAGTTCAGAAAAGCAGAGCGCAGTTTATCCAAATTAAAAGACGCCTGAGGGAATTACAATATCCATATTCAATGCTGTTCCAGGCACGACTTTGGGTGGTTGCAGAGGGGACCACACACTTTTTCGGCTCCCCCAGGGAGGTGGCAACATGGCTGGATAGAGTGGTGAAAGCTCCGTTGGCGCAGTGACCTAAGGGACAACTACTAACATGGACAATGTGAAGTATTGCCTATTCTTTAGCAAAATTATGCATTATGGAACTTTACACTAACTATACTGCATTGTGAGTAACGGGAGGGTTTTGGTTTCTAAGTAACAGGAGTGACGTTGTTGTTATGTTAACGGGTTACGTTTCCACAGGGTATAAGGGATAGTTACTGAGGTGTCAAATTGGGAATTTGAGTTGCTCAGTAGACTTTTGCAATGTTAGAAACTAACCTTAGTTGGGGGAAGGTTATACAGGGTGGGTAAGTTGTATTCAAAGTACACTGTTTGGTTCCAAGTGTTTCTGTATATGGAATGGTAGCATTGGCACGCTAAGAAATGTTATGTATTTGTGTGTGAGACTGCTGACTATGCCTTCATACTTAAATTGTAGACAAATAAAATAGATAGTGACATGCGTACCTTAAGCCTAACTAAGTACAAACGTAATACACGACTCATAGTATTAGAGAAATGACAGGGTTGCATTCTGTAAGTTTGGCAACATGGAATGTTAGGGGGCTTAACAATAAAATCAAAAGGGGCCTGGTTATGCGTCAGATAAAAGAGTACAACGTGGATATAATGTGTTTGAGTATTAAAAAACCATGGGTAGGGCAGCTCTTCCATGCTATGCACACTGCAGAATCTAGAGGAGTATCGATACTAATTCACAAAAGGGTAAACTGTATAGTCGTAGATAAAAAAAAATAGATCCACACAGTAAATATATTTTTCTGCATGCCTCCATCAATATGCAAAAATATCTCATCATGGCTATATACATACCGCCTCCCTATAGTGGGGAAGTGATGAAGCATTGCGGGGAGTTCATGGCTAGGACACCAGATGCCCAGGTTATATGTCTTGGGGACTTCAATAACATTATGCACACAGGCTTGGACAAATGGAGAGAGGGCTCGAATGTAGACACAGGGGGAACAGTAACTATGTTTTCACAATTAGTTAAGGAAATGGGGCTGGAGGATGTCTGCCATAAAGTTCCCTTCCAGTAAGCAATATTCGTGTTTTTCCACAACATACCATTCTTTTTCTCAAATTGATTTAATACTGGTGTCACACTCCCCAATGCTTGGGGTTCAGGTTGTGGAGTACAAAGTGCATGGTGTCTCGGATCATTCGCCTATGATTATGGTGTTTGATACTAGCCAAAATGTAGGACAGAGATTCTGGAGGTTCCACCCTTACTGGCTTACTAGGCAGGGGGCGGGATGTGATTTGCTGGTGCAGTGGGAAGGGTATTATAACGATAATACACATACTGTGGCAGCACCTATATTGTGGGATGCTTTTAAAGCTTTTTTTACGGGGCACAATAATAACCAGTGTGAATACTCTTAAACGTTTATCCAGGGAGAGGGAGGTTGGTTTAGAGAAGCGGCCCAGCGAGTTGGAAATGATCTATATTAGAACTGGGCTGGAAAATGATAGAAAGGTGTGACCATAGGCAAGAAGAGAATGGACAGAGTATCTGTTGGAAAAATCAAAGCGAAGGTTACTATTTAGTTCACATACGCACTTTATGGAGGCGGATAAGGGTGGAGCCTTCTTAGTCAGATTGGCTAGAGGAGATTTTAATATTGCTAGGATCCCTTGTGTGGTGAATGCTGTGGGGGTGAGACAGACGTTTGGTAATCATTTTGCTGTGGTGTACAATAGTCAGATACAGTATTCCGCGTGTGAACTGCATACTTATTTATCAGAAGTAACTCTTCCTAGGAATATCTGGATAGTCCCTTGGGGATAGAGGAGATAGTAGCCGCTGTTTCCTCGTTTCCAAACAGGAAGGCACCCGGGGTGGATGGTCTCCCGATTGAGTTATTTAAAAAACATACTGATTTTTTTGCCCCAAGGTTGCATAAACTGTATAATAATCTGCTTGACAGCGGTACACTGTCGCAATCTATGTCAGAGGCATTAATTGTTGTTATCCCCAAACCTGAGAAAAATCCTACTAATGTTTACCCGTACCCCATCTCACTATTAAATACGGATGTTAAAAATCTTAGCGGTGAGACTCAACAAGGTAATAAGTGAAGTGGTCCATTCGGATCAAACCGGATTTATGCCGGGAAAGTCAACAAGCATAAATTTAAGACGTCTTTAGTCGCACCTGCAGCTGAGTCACTTGTCCTATGAGCAGCCAGTGATAGTCTCGTTAGATGCGGCCAAAGCATTTGATTCTATTGAGTGGAGCTATCTCTGGGCGGTGCTAGAAAAAATGGGCTTTGGTAATAATTTCCTTGCTTGGCTTAAGCTATTATACTGTGCACCAGTGGCCAGGGTGCAAGTTAATGGATTCACATCAGAGCCCTTTTCACTGCGCAGGGGCACAAGGCAGGGGTGCCCATTGTCCCCTGCATTGTTTGCGCTTGCAATTGAGCCGCTGGTTGTTTCCATTAGGCATGAGTCTGGTATTAAGGGAATAGACCTTGGGGGACGGGAGGATAAAGTGGCACTCTATACGGACGATATCCTGTTGTTTCTCGCTGACCCAAATGATTCAATAGCTGCATTACTGAGAGTGGTGGAAAAGTTTGGTAGGTACTCAGGATTATATATCAATTGGGATAAGTCGCATGTTCTCCCAATGAGTGGGGATCCTCCGGCGGATTGTCCTTTTCCCCCCC
>WWET01002995.1:94259-117542 GCA_011038615.1 Limnodynastes dumerilii
CAATGGGAGTGTAAGATTAAATATTTGGGAATCCATGTTACAAATAACATGGAGGACTATATACCTTTAAACCTGTCCCCGCAGGTAGAGTATGTGCAACAAAAAATTAAAGTGTGGCGGAGACTTGCTGGGAGTTACCCAAAGCTGATCCCAGATATTGTCAGACAGGCTAAGTATATATTGAATAGGGCGATAAACTTGTTGGGTGAAAAGGGGCTTGATAATGGAACTCCTCTGTAGAATAATAAACAGTTATCAGAATTACAGACATTGGGAGGGATAACAATATGGAAAAAATTTGAAGTAATGGCAATAGAACAAATATATCAAAATAATGTATTAAATTCTTTTGAACTAATAAAGGAACAATATAATGTACCAAACAATTTTTTTTTCCATTACCTGCAACTAAGGCATGCGCTTTCGGTACAATTTGCAGGTGGTAATGAGATAGTGCTGATCCCCTCCCAACTAAAGAGAACATCGCAAATGCTTGTTTATAAAAAAAACTCATCTCCTATTTATATGCATACTTGTTGTCAAGTCAACAGCGAGATGAGCTGTTGTCATTAAAAAGTAAATGGGAGAATGATTTAGGAGTACTAGAGGAAGAGGAATGGAGTACTCTTATAAACGTTCCTCATCCTATAGCCGTGATGGCTAATCTGTGACACTCCAGGTGTTGTGAAACTACACTTCCCATCATGCTTTGTCAGGTATCCGCTATGCTTTTGCTACAATACTACATTTTTAGTTCCCTAATACAGACATACATACACACAGACAACAGTTAATTTATGTTTTTGGCTTGTGGGAGGAAACAAGAGCACCCAGAGGAAAGCCAAGCAGACACTGGGAGAACATACAAACTCCCCACAGATAAGGCCTAGTCTGGGAATCGAACTCATGACCTCAGTGCTGTGAGACACAAGTACTACTCACTGAGCCACATGATTTCTATTTTAGGGCATCTCTTTTTGGTTCACTCAAGTAATTATCTTTGCTCTTATCCAAGATCAACTTATTAAGATCTCTTGACCAAAGTGCTGAATGTATTAATCCAATGTCCCATTTTTTTCTAAATATCTTCTCAATTCTATCTTCTTCTTCTATAGTATTCTCTTTTCCTTTCTTTAAAAATTTCTTTAGAGTTTGGCGTCTTTTTGCAGACTTACAAATATCTAAAATTTTTCCCGCTTCTGTGTTAGAGCGAATTTTAGGCCCTTGAGTAATAGTTCATTTTTGCCTTCTGTATTTACTTAAGTTAAATATTTTAACTTGTTCTCTTTCTAACTGCTTTGCTTTATTGGACTCTATTCAGACCACCGGACGTATTGCATATGGGGCCCGATTCAATTCACTTTGCGGTCTGCTAATAAGCTAATCCAGCTAATTTATTTTGTGAATTTTTATGTGCAAAATCTGTGAACATTGCCTTCCATAACAGATGGGAAAAAGCGTACCGTGAGCTTCTGCGGGATGGAGTGCTGAAATTAGTTATGAACGGGTAAGGTTGAAGCTGGACAATACTAAAGAATACTCAAAGGTATTAACCTATTACATGAGGCAGAGGGCGCTTGTCATTGTATTGTTTTCTATGTATACTCCAAGAACTAATGACATGAAATGACTGGAGGGTATTTTTGAAGTTGCTTATAACAAGAGATAGATCACGTGAGTGTAAAATCTTGTTATAACCCTCTAGCACAAAGTACTACATGATAAGGTTGTGTTTCTCTTCTTCCCTTTTTAACATATCTGCCATTGGGAGAAAAAAACATTGGGTTCCAATATCAGTTTGATCACTAAAGAACGCAGACTTAAGTAGGTACCGGACCATACATCAGAATCTTTTCCGGTAACAGAATTTTTTTCTAATGTGAAGGACTTGTGAACCTTTTAGTGCAAAGATTTTTTTTTTTAGTTTAGACATTTATATGCTTTAATTGCTTTCTTCTATGGTTTAGAAAGTTGACATTTATGTTGGCTCAGACTTCCGGCACGGATCCTGATCTCTAACAACATGTAGAATCCTTTAACACCTTGTCCAGATTTCCCAAATCTTCCCCAATATACATGGGGATAGTGCTGAAATCTTAAAATATCCTGCTATCATAAGCCTGTATGTGGGAGGAGATTGGCCTTCCCTTGCCCGCAAACAGTCAGGATCCATTGGGGATCTGGCATCAGATCCCTGCTAGCAGAAATGAGCTACTGCAGCTTTATAGATTGTCCTAATAGGCAGTAACCATAGTTACTACCATCGAGAGAGTTCCCCTACAGAACTGCAGAAGGTCACAAGTAAAACAACCCTTTTAAGCTTGAAAATATTCTTTTACTGGGGTCCTAACAATAATTTTTTTCCAGGACTGCTCAATTATGTGTTAATATATGGTGCAGCAAGCACTGGGTTGCCATTAACCCGTGGCATGCTGGCACTTCTAGTACTACAAGACAGTCCATGGGTGGCAGGACATACTGTGTGTTGTAGTACAAGCAGTAGCATGCCAAGGTGCCCAGGCCACTGACATGTATTTTGTGTTAAGAAAAAATTCCTTCCCTCCAAAAAAAAAATATCTTTACAAATTAATTTAAAAAAAGTAAAAATAATAAAAGATAATTTATTACTTTTAGTTCAGTAGTCTTGCTTCTATTATTCATTCATATAGGCATCCTGGGCTTCTGATGACAGGGAGGGCCTTCTTCTATGTCCTCCCACCACAAACGACAGCTCTGCCACCTTTAATCCTCTATATATAACCTTGGTATGCTAGAAGCACCAAGGGTTAATCGCCACTCACTACCAGCATTTTATAACAGCAGTTTTGGACGTTGCTTTTACAGAGACAGTAAATCCATTGGTTTATATATTTTAAAATCACCGTCCTGGAAATATAAATTATAAAAAAAAAAAAAAAAAAAAATTTTTTTTTGGCAATTTAAAAAAAAAAGCTTTTTTTTGGCTAATTTTTTAGTAAATATGGTGCTTTACAAACCATCAAAAAAATAAGCCTCAAAAACAAAGTTTAGTAAATTTAACACTTGTGAGATTTGAACACAGAAGAGCAGATGGCAAAAAGAAAAGTATAAGGTGGGAGGAAATGGATAGAGAAAAGAGGAGACAAAAGTAAACACTGTAGAAGTGGATGGAGCTGTAGAAGGATTAGTCATGTTTTTCAGTGGGCTGAGAAATTGTAAAATATATTATCGATTGTCAGGTTCAGGGCTAAATTTAGGGGACAGGCCCCTCATAAGTATAACAATGGCAACACCATATAATTGCATTGTGTTGTTCTTCTGGGAGGTGGATTAAAGGGGCTTCAATATGAAGCTTACTGTATAGAGTTCAGAAACTGGCCTCTATTAATGAACTTGTTAGCTAGGACCGAGGAATATTAAGTGCTCGTACTGGACTTATTGGATGCCTAATGGGGATTCTGCCACTGGTCAGCATTTACATTTTCCATTTGCATGTCTAAGTTTACTTTTATCATTTCTATCATATACCTATGCTGAAAATATATTTCTTCACAGATCCCTTAAGTCTAATCATTTCAGCTGCTATTCACAAGACTAATCTATTATCACACTGTTAGCAAACAATATTGGAATAATTACTCATGTTACTTTAGGTGTGGTTTATTGCTCATCTGTTTTGGAACAACACTGGGAAGATTTATTAACTTTCAACTATAATACACACAGATGGTTGCTTCAATGCTGAACTTGGTTAGGACAGTCAACCACTGACAATGGCTTTTCATACTAAGGAAAACACTGCTTTTCTATATACAGCTTTATGATGACTGAAAAATTTGAATTTTTACCGATTAGTCCAAAGAAACTTTGCACTCATCTTCTTTGCAATATTCAAGTAGCTTCTGCCAAACATGATGCTAGCAAGCACTCATTTCATCCATTAACAGTTATTTAGCTCCTCTGCCATAGATCTCATCTAAGAGGCGTTTTGTGAACATGCTTTTGGAAATATTATGGCAGGATGGCTATTCCAGAGACACATATTGTCCAAAATGGTCTACTTCTGTATAGATTACCACTGCAGTATACCACAATGATGGTAATAATACAGCAATCTTTTTTTTTATTTTATTTTTTATAAGAAATAGTTTTTATTAGGGTTAAATTATGTATTTTAAACGTAAAATCATGCGTGATTATGCTTTTTTACACTACCTCCCACTGCTAATCACATTGGACTGTATTCACAGTTGAGAGTTAGGTGCGGACAGATCTTCTCTTCTTCCTAAGCACACCCCAAGGCGGGTATTACGCCGCCTCTTTCTACTATAACTACTTCATGCGTTCTGTAAAGACTATGCACGTCATTTCGGCAAAATACACACTTAAGGAACATAAGCTTCTTAAGTGTGAATCAGGGCCATTGTCCTACTCTCGTTAATATAAAAATGATCATTGACACCCACAATGATCTCCCGATGCGGTTACCATTTTGAGAAGCTGATAGGCAATAGGTGGATGGTCTAGTATTGCCCAATTTAAGTGTGGCACATATTCAAATGATGACTGAACACAATAAAATACTCACACTCTAGTTAAATGCACTTTAACAAACACACACAACAGTGTACAGACAATGTACTGTGTGTTTATTGACACTAGTTGACATAGAAACTACAATTTGGAAAACACTACATGTGGTTTTAATATATATTTCTTTCACAAAACAGAAGTATATCCCAATTTGGCAAGAAAAAGGTGGCTAAAACCAAATGTACACACCTCCATGATTGACACTAACTGAAAAACACAGACAAAATAGCATAACACCCGAAAACAAAGTATTTCGCCAAATTTATTTTTGTGCCATAGAAGTTATTTTAAAAGTAAATCTTAAAAAAGAAAAGAAAAACAAAGAAACAAAAACACCATAACTTGTTCCAATTGCAAACATCCATTCATAGAAAGGAAGAAAGGTGACATAATCCCATATGCCATTTACACACATTTCAGTCATCTGGAACACGTTCTAGCTGAGATTTTATATTCCGTTCCCAGAGTTTTTGGCTGTCTGAAAATCCGTGCTTGCCCTTGTTAAATGAGTTTGGTCCTGCAGACGTCGGAGTGTCTCTAGAGTATACATCAAACAAACATATATTAGTACAAGACTAGGCACTAGTATGTGTTATTAAAGGTTATAGTTCAAACACTAGCAAACATGACTACCCAACTCATTCAATTCCTACTGTTTGGAGTTTCTATGTTCACCTTATACAAGTGCTCCAGTTCAATTTCACAGTCCAAAAACATACTTGGACTGATACAGAGTTGCACTTACACCTTTTTTAGGTGCAAGCATAAACCTTAGCAACACCAAGTTGAACTGCAAAGGGAAGCAAATTTCAATTATTAAAGCAGAATTAGAATTGAGAGGTGAAAAACGCTAAAATTAAAGTATTTCCCCTGCATTCAAAAGAATTAAAAATACATTTTCACCCCTCATATTGCCAAAATGGTTTAGCCGAGCTGTACTTTTGCATCTGTTTGCCCTTACTAGCCAACTCTGGATCAGCCACTGATAGGTTGAGCTACTACAGTAAAAACTGCCCATTTAATAAGCAACCTCAAAATATTTAGATCCATAAATCCTCCTGTTCAAGTTGCTTAAATATTTTTGTTTATGCTAATTTCTCTTGGATTAGCAAGGCAATGCTGTACTGCATTTATGTTAAATCATGAAAAAGTATAGAGAACCACAATGCTCTTCATTTAGAATTGACCCTGTACAAAACTACATAATATGTAAGCACTATATAAAAACCTGTTAATAAATAAAATAGATATACCAGAAACATTACCTTCCAATATTTTTCATCCGCATCTTCGCCTCTGGTGGCATTTCTTCAGGTTCACTCTGAATAAGAAAAATTGCATTTGCAAAAGAATACAGATACAGAACAGCAATACAAAAAACAATCCTACTTAACCAATTGTTTAATAGATAAAAAAAACATGAAAGGTCGTACCGACAAAAGAGGGAAAACCAAATATTGCTAACAGCAATGCAGGAGGGGGCAGAGGTGAACATATGACATCAATGTAACATGGTTATGCAGAAAATATCTTGAGATACCATTAGAATACCTTGTAAAGGAATTATTATAGGTCTAATTAGATTTACTGAATGTGTAACAATTGTAATATGAACTGGAATCTCCAGGGACAGTGCAGTCAGAGGGGTTAGAAGCACTATAGTAAAGATGGTAGCTATCAGAAGGCTGGAGACACTGAAGGGGTGAATATTGGAGGGCTGTAGGCACACAAGGGGGTAGATTGCATGACTGTAGATACACAAAAGGGGTGGGGATTGGACCCAATGCAGAGGTCATTTGTGGGGAGGTGTCACTAGATAACAGTAAGCACTCCAAAGGCTGCACTTGCTTTTTTATCAGATGCTTATCTTTCAGTTGTGCGGCACCAGCGAGGAACTCTGCAGTGGGTACAGTGGCTGTAATATTTACCACCACCCAACTGCCATCATTTTATTGGGAGAAGACTGTATACCACTTGACTAGCATTAGGTTCAGTATATTATATCCAATGGTTCCATGTGGAAACTATATAAAAATATTAGTAAGGATCATTTTTTCAGGATCCTTACATTTTACAGCTATCAAAATACAACTAAAAATAATTTGTTATAATTAATTTGTTGACCAATCCAATTATCAAACCTTTTGAATTTTTTTTTTTTTTTTTAGATATTCCCAATACAAATAAAGAAAAACAGAATGGCCGAACTAAAAAACGTTTTCTAATTGTAATGAAGCAACTTCAGTGATTTAAGAAGTGCTAATGTATATAACTCTATAAACCACAAACGTACAACCCATAAATAAACAGGAGGGAGATAGAAACTACTCTCGTGCTGCAATATACTTCTATTCCCATATAAAATAAAATGTGCCATATATGAAAAGATGCAGAACATTTTTTTCGTTGTATACTTAGAGTATATTTCATCTTATATAGAAATAGAAATTTGTTGCACTGCAAAAGCAGTTTCTTTCTTTTGCTGTCTGATGGTGGTAAAATTTTCCTATGTTCAGAGCTGCCCTTTCATTCAACAGCTTGAACTGCATTGGCCAAATCCTATGAAATCTAAAGTCAAATATAAAACCATTGATCCACTTAATAAGAATTTCCAACAGACAGACAGAATATAGTTTATCAATACCCCACTACCATTCTGAAACAGAAACTATCTCCTTAAGTTGAGTCTTATCTTTAACTAAGGATGGATTTGAATACTAACTGGCATAAGGCAAACACTGCGAATATAAAAAAATCTATTCAAATACAGCACAACTGTATCTCAGACCAATTCATTAACTACTTTGCCTAATATTAACATATAGTTTAAGCTAGAAAAATAAGTCACAAGATTTAGTTGTAAAAGCTTTATAGAGTATGATGACACGAAATACATACATGGATATTTTTTTAAAATGAAGGTTAAGTTATGATGAATGAAAATGAATCACAACTTTTGGTTTGTAGAAGATTAAGTTTCAGAAAAGATTAAAATAATATTCATTAATCACTGCTGCAAAGAAATATATACGGATGTGTAAATAATTCAGCATGCTACAATAATTCAAAATATTCTAAATTTACTGTGTTAACATCTGAAGTTAGGTGTAATGGCTGGAGCATGCTCTCTGAGCATCTTCTACTGTTGCTGGTATTCAGTATATTGGCTCCAAATAGCAACCCACAAAAATAGTCAATTTAAGCTATAGCTAAAAAATATATGACACATATTGAAGAATGGCCAGTAATCTAATGCTACCACTATATATGGTATATATGTATAAATTACTTTATATTATGACATTAAACAGTCATCACAAACAAATCAATCCATGACTCCTTTTCTCTACAGCTTGGTAATACAATAAATAAAATGGGGTGTAGGGCACTGGTATATATAGTGTCCTAATAAATAAACTTGTGATGGTGTGAGCCCTATGATACACATAAATAAAAGATAATTTTGCCCTATGATGAAACACAATATATGTGTGAGTAACTAAAGTGGATACCTATTTTATAAAAAGTACTGTTAATTGATTCTACAGAAGTTCATAAAGTGCTATAAATTAAATTACCTATGACTACCCATTTGGAAACTATAAATAAATAGATACACGTTAATAATACCCGTGGATAATAACTCGAAAACCCACCGCAAGGGCTAAAATATCTAAACCAATAAAACCTTTCAATCTAAGATAACAGCTGATGTAAAAAATAACTGTGAATATTAGCAAATGCTGCAATATAAAATTCAAACAAGATTAAAGGTGCCTTCAGTGGTGTAATAATCAGGTGATATCAAATGCCACAAATAAAATAAAACGGTAAAAGTCCTTCAAATAGTGAAATGATCAAGTACTTATAAGTATTTCTGCATAAAACCTAAACCACGGTCATGTAAACTGTTAGCGTTATAGGTTCAGTTTTTTGGTTCGTTGCTAAATAATGGCTAGAGTGGCAGGCTTTGCGCACCTACTGTATAATTACCTTATAGATTGATTTGAGCAACCTCCATCTTGGAAATATGTGTTATAGGTTCAGCGCTATAAGAAAGTCCTTCTAACTCGGCAGTTAGGCGGCGTTAATGCAACCGGAAGAAAACAGCATCCCTTCATTCCACTGCACTCGCTTCATCCCGGGACCCTGAAGTACCTGTGTACCTTATAAACACCTATGGTACGAGACTTGTTCTCATCTTTAGACTTTTATTTGTATTTTAATGTGATTTGGATGTTTCTAATATTATGTTTTATTGTGATTTAAATGTTTCTATTATTGTTTAAATAAATGTAACAAAATTTTAAGTACTTAAGCGTTTATTAACTTTCTCCCCTTAAAAATATGTACAATTGTGTGGGAGAGAAGTGAAGAGACATAACAAAGCACATATTTAGAGGACTTTCATGGAACCTGTTAAATACAGCTTGACCAGCAACACCCCATGTCGGACATCAATTCTTTAGAAGGACTTTTTTTATAGCACAGAACTTATAATATTAACAGTTTACAGCACCGTGCTTTAGGTTTTATGCATTCATTCACATAAGTACCTGATTAGTTCACTATTTGAAGGACTTTTAACCTGATTTATTTTAATTGCGGTATTTACAATTTTCACCTGATTATTTATTACACCACTGAAGGCACCTTTAATATTTTTTTAATTTTAAATTGCGGCATTTGCCGATATTCACAGCTCTTTGTTTACATCACCTGTAATCTTAGATTGAGAGGTTTTATTGGTTAGGATATTTTCTATTTATTATCCACGGGTATTATTAACTTGTATCTATTTATAGTTTCCAATAGGCTTGTCATAGGTAACTTATTTAATATCACAATATGAACTTCTGTAAAATCTATTAACAGTACTTTTAATAAAATAGGTATCAACTTTAGTTAAGCCCACATATTTTGAGTTAAATCATAGGGAAATGATATCTTTTATTTAGGTGTATAATAGGGCTCACACCATCACTCCTTAATTTATGAGTACACCATATACACAAGCACCCTACACCCCATTTGATTTATCGTACGTTTCTCTAAGGGGATTGTGGAACCCCTTTTACCTGTTAGTGGTCGCTTAGATTATGATGTTCCATCATCCCTTTCAAATATCTACTATTGCTGCTTGGTCATATCTGAAACTAAATACAACGTAAGGGTACTGTAAAGTTCTGAATTAATCATACATTTTGTAGTTATGGACGGAAAAAATTATTAGCTGTGGATAGCAACAGAATTTGTTTTCTTGCTTACTTACATCATCCTCATCATTAAATACTGCTGCTACTGAACTCTTTTTTGGGACAACAGCAGGAGGAGGATCCTTGGGTTTCTTTAAAATAAGTAAATTAAATAAAATTATGAAATAGGAATAAAAAAAAAAAATCATGAAATAGTAATATATCTATACACACACCATAAATATATGACATAAATAAATGTAAGGAGGAGCTGAAACCTGAACCATTTCCGTGCATCACATTTTACGGTACTTATCTTTTAATATTAAACATGCTGGTACCAATCTGTGTATATTACACAGACATATAATTTTAATGTGAAGCACACCTTTGGGTTGAATTAATAAACTTACTTATGAATATAATACAAAGATAGCTAGTTGAGTATTATTTCATTAAGCAGTACACTAACAATGTTATCAATAGTTTAAGATGATTTCTCCAACTTACAGTGGCTCCAAGCTTTATAGATATGGAAGCTGGTTTCTTCAAACTCTGACCTCCGAATGCAAAGCCAATCTTAGATACTTTAGTGGGACAAGGTTGGGTGCTGGCCTCCTCAGATAACTTATCTGCAGATCTCTTTTCTGCACCGTGACTTGAGCTTTCCCCTCCATTGCTGGAAGAAACAGTCTTAGTTTTCACTGTATTTTCTGCCTCTTCTTCAGGTCCTGGTGAAGTTGAAACAACTTACCAAGATGAGCATTTTTTTTGTTACTGAGCTGAATGATGGGAACAGCAACCACAAAAAATACCAAAATGTACCTTAGTAATAGTGTAGGCAAACAACCCACACCATTAATACTATTATAAACGTATGATCTCCATATAACCAGTAGCAAATAACACATATCTAATTAAAATGAATTTAACATCCCACACAATAAAACATGACAATGTTAGTATGACAAATAATGGAGTAAGCTTTAAACACCCTGCTACTGCATGATTATATGCAAACGTATGTTGATGGCGAGCATAGCGGACATGAACTCCTCATTCCACCGTGGCCGTACACATAAGGTTACAAGCACATTAACACGACTAGCAATGCTGTAAATGCACCAGCTCACTAGCTATAGCTTGTAATCACACACTTTCCATATCACCTCCTTGTCGCCCCTTCTTGTCCGCCATCTTTCCCAGCTCCATCTAGACAGTCATGACGTCACTGTTTCCAAAAGGCCAACCTCCCCCGGCACATAACCATAGAGAAACCGCAGTATGTTATAGAACGTCTTCGTCTCTACGGGCATCTCTATGTTTAACCCCTTCCTGTTTTCTAAAAGCTTTATTGTATCGCTGTTAAATAAGCTAAACGTAATTTTAGTGTGAGCACGGTTTACTTTTACACTGTCTTTAATGGCACTTGTTTTTGATTGCAGGTAACTTAAATTGTTAGACTAAATAGTGGAAAGTTACAAACCTCACAAAGTTATGAAGCAATTGAAAAGTTCTCTTGTTTTCTCTCCTGTTTATAAATACTGATGGTACAAAATATGTATATATTTAGACGAATGTGGTATTTTTAAGTATTCATGGATTGAATCATTTTAGCATTGACGTGTATAGAATGTTTTCTGCTTTAAATTTGTTTTATATCTTCATTTGTCAAAAAATAACTTAATTGAATGACCCGTTATTACAAGTGTGGTGAATCTATCATTTGTAAATGACCACCATCCTGCTGTTTTTAATTTTACAGTACATGGCCTTTCCCAATACAAGACTGTGGATTGCTCTACCACGATTTTGTCAGAGGATCTTTCATTTATTTTACAATGCTAACTTAAAACCACAACCAATTACACTCTTTTACAAATAAATAAATCATTTACTCGATTCAAACGAAAGGGAAATCTGAACTGGTTTTTGGAAGTAAAACCACTACACACTACCACTCCTTTATATGGAGATGGTGCATCTTTACACATACCCTCGAACATGACCCATTCCATTAGGTACAAAATACTCTGCTCCTCAGTTTCCAACTGTCAGTTACTATGGTAACCACCTTTGTTGAAGAGAGTTTTTTAAAAAAAATATCAATCAAGTCATTTAAACCAGGTGAGTGACAGTTGGAAGCTCAGGTGCAGAGTATATTGTACCTAATGGAATGAATCATGTTGTAGGGTCTGTTTACATTTCAGTGTTCTTCAATATTTTTATTATAAATGCATACATCAAAATTTTGTACTGTATTGCTTAAAATAAACGTGAACACTTGTTTCAACTTAATTCTTTGTAAGAGCTAAAATTATGGCTGTAAACTAAACATGCAGTCATTGGATCAGATTCAGAGATGGATAATAAGGACCATGTTCATACATAAGAAGCAGCTGCTTCTTAAGTACGGCCTTTTATGAAATGACCTTCTACGCATGCGGTTGGGGGGTAAGGGGCTGGACGAGTTAGTTAGGTGTGGTTCTGTTCACCTATTATAATTGTTATTTATAAGGCACCACAAGGTGTCCACACCACCGTGCAAAGTACAAAAAAATACAGTACAGACATACAGGGTAGGGATAGACAGCATAGTACATAATAAAATACAATATAAATATAAAAATAATAAATAAGTGAACAGCACAGCAAAATGTGAGGTGTCAAGATTGGCAGATCAGGGAGGAGGGGATAGAGCGCAGAGAGGGAGAGTGAGTCACCAGGGGCCAGATTTACTAAGCTGCGGGTTTGGAAAAGTGGAGATGTTGCCCATAGCGACCAATCAGATTATACCTGACATTCTTTAGTATGTAATAGGAAAGAGAGCTAGAATCAGAATTGGTTGCTATGGGTAACATCTCAACTTTTCCAAACCCGCAGCTTAGTAAATCTGTCCCGAGGTGGGGATGGGGTAAAAGGGTAGCAGAGGGAGACAAGAGGGTATGAAGAGAAGGGGAGAGTGGTGGAGGAGAGAACAACACTAGGATGGAGTGCTCTGCTCATGTGAGCTAACACACTAAGTGGGAGGGTTGAGCTTACAGAAGACATAAGAAGGGGGAAGGCTGATAGATGTAGTTTGCAGTAAGGATGTTAAGTGAAGAAATTTAGCTAGCCTGAACAGGTGTGTTTTGAGGGAGCACTTGAAGACCTACAATGTGGGGGAGAGTCTGAAAAAGGGAGGTCATTCCAGTGCAGAGGTGCAGCTTTGGAGAAGTCCTGGACACGGGTAAATTTGGGTGACATTAGCATAGAGGTGGTAGTTGAAAGGTGCTGATGAGGTTACCCAGCAAAGAGGTGTAGAGGGAAAAGAGGAGCGGGCCAAGCATAGAGCCCTGGGGGACACGAACAGGGAGCATATGGTGAGGGGAGGATGAGCTAGTGGTGGAAACAGAGAAGGTGCGGTCAGAGAGATAGGAGGAAAACCAGAAGAGAGCAGCGTCAGTGAGACCAAAAGAGTGGAGGGTTTGAATCAGAAGAGGATGTCAACAGTGTCAAAAGTAGCTGACAGATCAAGAAGGATGAGGATGCAGTAGTTGCCCTTGGCAGATAACAGATTATTGGTCACTTTGGTAAGGGCAATCTCAGTGGAATGGAGGGGCCGGAAACCAGATTGGAGGGGGTCCAGGAGAGAGTTGTCAGTGAGGTAGCTGATGAGAAGTTGGTAGACTAAGCACTGAAGGAGCTTTGCTACATTTGATGTTTAATATTGTTTTCCCTCACATGCTACATTTGATGTTTAATATTGTTTTCCCTCACATAAGCGCTGATATATAGACACTATAGTTGTTTATGTTAAGCACTGAAGGAGTTTGGAGGAGAAGGGATATGGGTCGGTAGCTGGAGGGGGATGTAGGGTCCAGATTAGGTTTTTGAGAATATGGAGAGACAAAGGGCATGCTTGAAAGTAGAGGGCAAGCTTTAAAAGGCAGGCAGTGGAAGAGAGGTGTCTTATAAGGTGTGAGGGAATGGGGTCCAAAGGGCAGGTTGAGGGTGGTGAGGATATCATTAGGGAGTGAATTTCATTGCATGGGGAGGCGGAGTGTTGGGGAAGGATGAAGAAAGCAGGGTGGAGGGGATGTCATTTGTGATAGAGATAATTTTGGATGAGAAGTAGGAGGCAAAGTTGGAACGGAGATAGAGGGTGGGATGGAAGGGGGGGGGGCAGGGAGAGGAGACTGTTAAAGGTGGCAAAAATGGGACAGGTTGCATGCTTGGGAGATGAGAGATTTGAAGAAATTTGAATTTAAAGCGGAGGAAGGCAGCATGGGAGCAAGATTTGCACCAGGGGCAGTGCAAGAGCATTGTTTGAAGAAGCGCATGACTTGAGAGTGCCATGGCTGTGGGTTATAGTGGCTAACTAATACTGTTTGCAACAGATGAAATGGGTTTTGCCAAGGAGTAACTTTCCTGTCTTAGGACTGTATTCACACTTAAGGAAGTGTAGAATCTATGGGCTGGATCCAGACTTAAGAAGGAGCTCGAAATTAAAAGAGGAAGGTTTCATCTGGACAAAACCATGTTGATTTCAGTGGGAGTCAAGTTAATTGTATTTTTTGAATGCAGTGATATATCTTTGAATTGCTTACTGCACTCAGATACTGACCAGCTTTAATTTTACACTGTATTTTAGACTTGGGATAATAAACACCACCTCTCAACTCTAATACTGTTTGTAACAGATGAAATATGACTCCCCTGCGATCAACATGGTTTAGCCCAGTATTTACTTTCCTATCTTAATTTCAAGTCCTTTCTTAAGTCAGGATCCAGCCCTATGTGCTTATTTTTAAGATCAGTTAAACTGCGGATGCCCAGAACCCAAATATACGCATGGAAACCATGGCCGACTGATTCACATACACGGACGTCAGACTTAGGACTGACGCACGCATCGGAACGGAACGAGTCCCGAATGCATGTCTAGAGGGGCAAGACTATTAATGCAAATGAGCAGCACACAAGCTACAAATGTACATTATGTGCGTGCCAACAGTTAGGAATGAGAGGCAGAGATAGTGAGTAAAATACATGCCTGCTCGCATAGTGGTGGCAAGTAACACATACGCACTAGAAAAGTTAAGGTAGCCCTCGACCACTAGTTAGTTGAAGAACCGTATTGTTTGCTGTGAGGCCATGCATCTTCTCTTACTTAGTTCAGCCCAAACCTGCTATTTGTTTATAATCAATGGATGTGTTTTTAAATAAAAGAAATAAAGGCTTGTTTATTTAATCCTATACTGATTTTACATTTTGTGCAAGACTTTAACCTTATAAAAGGTTTTTTTTTATTCACTTACATTTTTTGTAACATACACCATTACATTTACTTATATTTAACTGTATTGGTTGTTTTTTTTTTATTTTTAAATACTTATTTTTAAAATGTTTTATCAAAGTTTCTATATATAATGGAGCATTTTGTTTGTAACTTCATGCAGTATGCGTTAGTGTATTGTAAATTATGTTATGATTATTCTTATTTCAAGGTGTATGTTTAATGGTTACTTTTGTTTACATCTGTTAATGAGCGTATGAGCTGATTTTATTTAAAAACATTTTTTTTTACTTTTCAAAAGCCTAATCAGTGTGTTTAGTTACTTATCTCTGAATCATAAGCAATTTTAAGCACTTAAACGCACGACCAAATCACAGCTATTAAAGTCTGCACATACCTAATTATACACAGGAAATATTTACGCCCTTATGTTGCCCTCCTGACACAAGGGGAGTGGTTAGCTGGGTTCTTTCTTTTCTCTGAATCGGGATTGCAGATTTTTTGTATGCGTATATTTAGGTAAGTTCGCAATTTTTCTTTTAAGTGCGAATCAGGTCCTTAGTCCTTATTATCCATCACTGAATCTGGTCCGTTGATATGAATGTGAACTTCACTGTCACATTTTTTCTGGTGCAGCTTAACAGTTTACTGTCAATGGCTTCTTCAGTTGGGAGTTATGCACAGGAATAGATCATTTCTTATTGTACTGTACACAGCATGTACACTGCTGGAGGGACGTCTCCAGTACAGCATGCTGTCTGGTGTAAAGCTAATAACAGGATAATCTAATCATTTGTTATTAAGATTTAGGACATGCAACAAGTTACAATAAAGGAGAAAGAAAACCAAGTATAATTCCTGGAAACGTGTCCACTGTGTTTTGCGTTTATTCTTTCTCTTATTTAATGTGACTAAGCTACAACAGAAACAAGAAAAAACAGCAGTATAGAAAAAGTGAACTAATTAACAATGGATGAATTCACCCTAGGCAACGAAGTAGTATAGAACAGTTTTTAATACATATATATTAATACAATCTTAAAAAACATATGCTGCTAGAAGACAATAATTGAATATTAGTACTGTATAAATAGCACTTCGCTAGAATAACAGTTGGTACAGAGAGATATGGTGGCTCTGTGTGTTATGGTACTGATCATTTGCTGTCCGTATAATAGCTTAATGTACCCCACGTGAGTTTTGATAGTTAAAGACAGATCAGTCAGATCTAGCCAATTATGAGGTTTCCAAGTGTCTAGTATAGCTTAATGTAGGCTGTACTCGGGTACTCACGGCCCAGATGTTTTATCAATTCGCACAATGTGCTGCAATATTCTTGGTATTAGCCTTGTCCCCGGTATAGCAATCCGTAGATGGTCTCGGCTCTCGGGTATAGGGGCCAGAGATTCCTCCACAGGGTTGTCACCGTTAAACTGACGTGCGTATTAAAGTCCTGATTAGGGTCCACTATGTGGAACTCGCCCACTCGCCGTTCAGCTCTGTCGCGGTCAGGTAGTATCAGTGCAGCCGCTGGATGATGGTTTGTTTACAACTCCCACGTGCAGGGAGCCGGGTAAAGGCGTCACTGACGTCTCAGTGATCCGATCCGGCACAATAAAAAGTTCACAAATGTCGGGCTCCGAAGATAGAGAACTTCACAAAAGTATTGCCAATAGCAGCATGTAAAAACAGCATAAATTGCGCTTACGCGTTTCGTCCCACTCCTGGGACTTTTTCAAAGCAGTGTCACTGAGACCATTTGCTATACCGGGGACAAGGCTAATACCAAGAACAGTGCAACACACTGTGCGAATTGACAAAACATCTGGGCCGTGAGTACCTGAGTATACCCTACATCAAGCTATACTAGACACTTGGAAACCTCATAATTGGCTAGCCACTAGACTGATTTGCCTTTAACTATCAAAACCCACGTGGAGTATATTAAGCCATTATATGGACAGCAAGTGATCAGTATCATAACACACAGAGCCACCATATCTCTCCGTACTAATTGTTATTCCAGCGAAGTGCGATTTATATAGTACTATCATTCAATTATTGTCTTCTAGCAGCATATGTTTTTTAAGATTGTATTAATATATATGTATTAAAAACTGTTCTATACTACTTGGTTGCCTAGGGTGAATTCATCCATTGCTGATCAGTTCACTTTTTCTATATTGCTGTGTTTTTTCTTGTTTGTATACTTTCAAAAAGGGGCATGTTCTGATTCCTTTTTGTGATTCTGCACAGGCTGCAATTTTAGCATGGATCTGGATTCATAATTTTATGAAATGTTTGCAATGATACGGCGGTGTGAGTCCTAGAGGGAGGAGCTGGGCATCTAAATTGTACATTAAGGGCGCACTGTACACAAACTGCCTACTTCCAGTCCATCCCGATTTTAAGTATAGATGCTGCCCTATCTAGACTTCTGATCAGTCCCTACTTTAAATGGTGACAAATTGTAAATCTTAAGATCAGGTCCTCGGCTATCAACTCCATGCAAGGGAAAGAAGTGGTCTCCAACAGAAAGCTGGACACTGGATTCTTACTGGTGCTACATTTAGGCCAGATGTCTAAATCTGGATTATCATACTCAGTAAGAAAGAGGCCTTCAATAGAAAAAGGACATGCAATGAAGCGATGACAATAACAAATTCTACAAGGATAGTTGACACCATGTTGTTTTAACAGCAAAATATTTTTTGTCAATTTTATGCCATGCTGGCAGTTATAGGTTTGGCAAGGTCCCTTTAAAAGGTATAGGACTGGATTTAGTTAGTAACCTTATGGCATAATTTGACTGGAGGGTGCATGTGGATGTTACGCTAGTGTTATGTTAACTTAGTTCCATACAATGGCATTTCCGAGGAAGTGGGCTGTGCTTCCCCTCCACCCACAAAAGTGGGTGGGGGAAAGCATGCTAATTGTACAGTTTGGGAGGGGTATCCCACACTAGTGTAGATCAAAGGTCATACGGACCCCTGATCCACACGTTTATGGCAGGCATAAAGCCCGCACGAGAGAGAGAGAGGAGTGACAGAGGGTGTGCACTCCCCTCTCTCTGTCAGACAGACAGATTCACGCATGTACGGAAAGTGTATTTGAGTCTGGATCCAGACCATATTAAAAAATAAAACCAAAAAAACAAAAAACCTCCTACTCCTGGCTCTGTCCCCATGGTCTCCTCTGTATTCTAGGATGTGGTTTGCCGGTAGACCATCGTTTTGCAGCTGAATAGGCCCTAACCCTCCATGCCCGTTGCAGCCATAGCCTGTGGCTATTGGGAACAGGCAATAGGCATCCATTCTCAAAAGCTATTTTCTGTTTGCAGATGTTTTTGAACGATACAGGCGAAATAGTACTGGCTGGCCGGATCAGCAACTGCATCCCTCATTCTGACAGGTTTTAAGATAACGACTGTGTCAGATACAAGAATGCTTATCAGTAAAACCTGTCGGCATCCTAAACATTGTGATTACATACTACATCCATTGGAGTATTTAAAGCAAAGACAGTGAAAGGTTTAGGACTGGCAATGTAGAATCAATTCCTGCTTCTTAGGTTTTGCTCTTTTAAGGTGTTTTTTTTATAGTTGGCTCATTATACTGTTATGCAGGTTCACATTACATTATATTTTGATATAATAATTACATTTTTATTTACCCCATCACTTCAGTAATTGTAGATTCAATATGATGATAATATTCTTGACTCCAATCTGTTTCTATTATTATCACTGCTTTGCTATTTTCTCACAAGAAAGCCTAACACAATAGACAATACAGAGCAACAAATACAATATTACAGTAAAGTAGCAAACCTATTCCTCTTTTTAGTTCTTAATTTTCTATTCTTTTTACTTTAACTAATGATTTTTAATACTTCACTGATATGTTCTTGAAGAATTGACACGTGTTTTAAGAATGAATAATTAAGTATAGGTATCTTACTTAGGGCTAAAATCAAGCTCTTATTATTTTTTGTTATGTTATTTGGATTATTTTTAGTAACACCATACATGATAGGATTGAACCCAGATTTACAATAAGAGGCAAGCCTTCCATGCGGCTGAGTAAAGGCCACTCCCCTAGCATGCCCGAATTTACAGTCGGTGTGGGTCCCCGGAAAGGACGGCCCTATTTCGATAGGGCCGTTTTGAACTGGTTGGGATTTCGATTGCATATGAGGCATCGCAATCGATCCACAGAACACCAAACTTTCGGTGCTCTGAAAGGTAATTTACCATTCCCCACAACCTGACCCTAACTCTCCCTTCCCTGCAGCCTGACCCTAACCCACCATTCCCCACAGCCTGACCCTAACTCTCCCTTCCCCACAGCCTAACCCTGGAGAGGTTACTCACCTATCTCGTGATCCGGGTCCTGCGGTAGCAGCGGTGTTTCCAAAATGGAAAAAAATTCTAAACTGAAGGGGTATTCGAAATAGGGACATCCCAAAAGGAACTTTCCGATGTCCCAATTTCGGAAATCAGGCTTTCTTACAATCTACCGTAAAATTTGTGAGCCGTCCTCACTTAAAATGCGGCCAGATCAAAAGTCTGGATAGCCTGTGGAATGCATCCACTCTGCCACTAGTGGACACAAACACATCTAACCCCACAATTTGTCAAGTTACTTCCCTTACAAAAGTTTGGATTCTACTGTAAATTCAGTGGGTGCGGATGTGCATTTGCAAATGTGTGCATTTTATGTTTGCTGCGAGCATAAACACCTATTGTGTGGTAGTCTGGAGCTGGTCCAAGATGTTTATAGTGCTGAAATGTTTTAGGGGGTCTCATCTTATTGTTTATATTGTATAGTGTAATTTTATTAAAACAATATATCTTGCAAAACCATGCTTTGTTTTAAGGTTTAATAGTGTTGGAGACTATATTGTTCAACAGAAACATTTTCAATAGATCAAGTGATTTTGTTTCAAATGTTATGAAGTACGTTAATTATAGTTATAGTACAAAGAACCATTTTCAATCAGTCATGGACAAGGTATAATTTACCAAATGTTTATAAAATTCACATGCATATTTCTATTCTGTTTCTTCCCACCATTTAACTTTTCTTTGGTTGGAAAAATTTGTTTTGGTTTCCTTGTGATTATCTATTTTTATTTTTCCTAACTCGTGTGTTTTAGTATTTCTTGGCAAGAATTTAGTAGTAGATGTGCCTCCCTTAAGAAATCCAAGGTGTTTTCTTGTTGGAACAACAGACAATGCTTTCTTCCAGTCATCCGTGTCCTTTAAGATCATCAGAATTTCAATCATTTGGTTAAGGGTGAGATTTTTCCCACCAACACTCCATTTCAGGAACTTGTCCAGTGGCAGTCGAGCAGTGGTTATTCCTAGTCTCTTGGCATTTCCCAATGATACTCCAGTCTTTTGGCTTTTATCAACAAAAGCACCAACAATGTAAATTTTATCATGGTCAAATTTCTTTAACACATTTGGAGAGTCACTTGTCAAGTAAACAAGTTTTTCTGGAGGAAATATGTCAGTGTGAGATTTTTCAGTGCTGGTTATTAAAATATCATCCCATGCCCCTTGGTAACGTTTCATTAATTCATTATGGTATGGTCCGTTGGTCTGGAAATTGCAGAAGTGGATGTGAAATGGTTCTGTGGATTTTTTGTTGAAGCCTTCACACATCAGAAGCTGATTCACTGTGTCTTTCATTTCCTTTAGTGACATATATTGGTCATACACCATGTCAAATACTATGGGTTGGCCAAATATCAATGCTTGGGCACCTCGCCACCCATCATAACATTCCTCACACTTTGTCCAGAATTTCAAGAGATAGGTAGCATGCTTTTTAAAGGTTTCCTCTGTGTCAGTTTTAGCCTCTGCTTCTTTCCTCAACTCTTGTTTCTCAATTTTTTTTTTCTCTTTGTTAATCTTTTTGTATTCTTTAAATACCAGGTCCCTTAAGTATTTTCTTCTTGACGATTTGGTGGGAAGATCTCGAAATACCTGTAACTCTTCTGTACTAATTGAGTTAGGTACAGCTTTTCCTGCTAATCTCCACATATCAACTAGTTTCTGCATACTTTCTAATGATGTTTCCTCTTCTGTCTGTGAATCAGAAAGCTCACTACCATTCGTTGATACTCCACTTCTTAGAATATCTTTCCATTTATCTAGATTTACATTATCAGCGGGACTAGATTTGTCTTGATTCCTACACCAGCTCAGCATTATTGTTCTACACTGTAGATGTTGGCTTGATACCTTAATGAAGGGCATCTTTTTATTTACACATTCTTTTATAGAATAGAAAGAAGAATACCTAAGTGTCCGTAAGAATGTATTTATAAATCCCATTTTTACTAGTCAAGGTGATTATATTCTGAAAGAAATACGAGAGGGAGACATTTTGTGACCAAACGTATCTACATTGCCAGATTACAAACCATTACCATAGATAAATACACAGAAGTTTTAATGAAGCAAGTGTGATTCTGTAGCCCTTATTAGAGTAGTATGGGTACAACCATAGAGGTGTGAGATAAAATCTGCGATGCTCAGATACCATAATAGATAATAAGTGCACTTCACGCATAACCCCATGGTTTAATTTCTTTTTCTGCATTCTGTTGTCTAGATTATGTTTACTGCATTGGCAGCATAACTGCAAATTGCGGTAGACATAGTATTTAATATTATTGCACAAGCAGTACAAAACATCCAAATATATATATTTATTGTGTGGGTAAACCAGGTATGCGCCTAGATAAAGCTCAGTCAGTACAGGATTATATCCTCTTACTGTAGTTCACGGATTCTTTTAGACAACTTGCTTCAATATGGATTAATAGTGCTTATGTCTCCATGATATACATGAAAAAGATAGTTAAAGCAAAAAGACCATCATAGTTTAATATGTTTAAGAATTAAACTTTACTTCATACACTTTAAAATGGCTTGCGTACCACAGATAAAAGTTTTAAAAGCATTGAAATCTCATCTGTCCGGGTAACAGCCGCCTCTTTAGCCCGCGCTCCAATCCCCTCAGACATACGGATGCAGAAGCTTTTGTCCTCCGGTTCCAACAGCTGATCCTACGTGAACTGATCAGAGCTGTGCTCGCGCATAACACATGTGAAGCTGCACATGCATACCTGGTTTACTCACACAGGGGTAGATCCTGAACAACGTTTGCAGTACGTTTGTTCGCGTAGCGAATTTTCGCGTACGTAAATTCGCTACGCTACCCTTAACACACCCCCTGCACGGACGTATTTTGTGAAAATACGCTACCCAAACCCTAAGCGAATTTTACGTAAATTCGCTACGCTACCCTTAACACACCCCCTGCACGGACGTAATTTGGGAAAATACGCTACCCAAACCCTACCTTAACTTTTCCATACGTAACAGAATACGTCCGCTAACGGGCGTACAGACTACACTACGGTACGCAGCTTAGCACGCCCATACTGTACACTTTAAATACCCCACCCCGCCTACTTCACGTAATTCGCACGTATTCGACGCTAACGTAATTTTGGCACGCCCACACGTAATTACTTACGTTCGCAATACGTGAAATATCCTTACGTTAGAAAATACGCTACGCGAATGTGCGTATTTTCTGCGGTGCGCATGCGCAGTTCGCTCAAAACTGCGAATTTACGTGTAAACCACACGTAAATTCGCAGAAAAACGTAGAGCAGGATCTGCCCCATTGTGCTGGGATATGCTCACTACCAATACGTACGTACGTGCGTGTGGACCTTGGGGGCAATTCAAATTCAAAGCCATGAGTTCTATGACGTACCTAGTTATAAAGTGGGTTGGATAGAAGAATCTTTAACATCAGGATGTTTATTCCAGAACAAAATAATTTTCCAGGAAGCAGAAGACCACAAGATTACCTAGTGGACTGTAATGATGCACAGATCCTGTATGTTAGTGGAAAATGTGATTGTCAAACATTCTAAATATGAAACTATGTTTACATGCTAACTTGTTTAAATGATTGATTATATGTACACTCTCTTGAATTTTTCCAGTATAAACTTTTTTTTGTGTTTGTGTAAGATGTTTTTAATACTGTTATTGATGAGGCGAGGCGAATGTAAAGGAAGATAATTACTGATGTCAGGAACGTCGGCCATGATAAGCAGCTTTTGACGCTCACCAACCTTTATTTTGAGCTCTCCGAAGGTGGGGGAGTTGTTGATGATGTAATGAATGAATTTTCTGGGTGGGGTGAA
>WWET01002995.1:123051-133523 GCA_011038615.1 Limnodynastes dumerilii
TGAATGGGCAAATTTTTATCGCTCAATTGCCGGCGAAGGCGTCGTATTTTTACCGACGCAAAGTTTTTGAAAACTTTGCCGGCAATTGAATCGGACCCAGTGTATTTGCATTTTATTTCAAACAGTGGCAATTGCAGTAAGTGATTATAAACAACACTATAAGTGCTATTAGAAGGAAGTCCTATTGAAACTTAAAGTGGGTATGTCATTTAAAGAAAATGACTAATGAACACGGTATGTCTAATGTATAATACAGGATTTTAGCCTAAACATAGAACTTACACTTTGGCTGGAGTAATATGACAGTTTTGGAGTAGTGATTACATATCGTGCGACAATGCAAGACAAATAATCTAATATTGAAACCATTTATTCTGCAGGTCTCCAGACCATACAAAGTTTATTGGAAGTTTCAAGACCAAGCAAGATTTTATTGATCTTATAGAAGTGATATACAGGGGAGCAATGCGTGGAAAACTCATTGTCCGAAGTCCAATCGACCCGAAGAATATTCCAAAATACGACCTTCTTTATCAAGGCGTTTAGGTGTTCTGAAATTTGGTCAAAAACATTTACCAAACACAAAATCAGGAGTTTCAGGAATCTTCATTTATCAAAACTATGGCTTAGGCAGGTACTATAGTTTTATAGCCTAAGAGAAAAGCTATATGTTATGACATATCCAGCAGGCAGGTGTCTGTAAAAGAACATAAGTAATGCACTCTCAGCCATGGATGGGAACTTTGCAAAATGCAATGTATTCCAAAAGGATCAACCTCTTTAAGTGATTAAAATATATTTTTTTAGTCTTCTGCATGGTTTCTTATATTGTGGCATCTAAGGTTTTTATTGCATTTATTATCTGTATGCACAAGTCTTTAATATTGGTGGTTTGGGAGCAATAATACAAGGCAGCGTTTTCAGATCGCTGGGATTAGAAAATGCCCCCTTTATTAAAGAGTGCTGGTGTGAGCGCCATATTTCCAAGTCTGATCTGGACCCAGTATTTAGTCCTGGTAGTCTGCAGGGTAGGAAGTAGAAGGTATGTAAATGGCACAGTAAGGGCTGGTGTATTTTCTTAGGTCTGGATCTGGTCCGGTATGATTGTATTAGTACAACACTGTAATATTTCATTCGCTACCTGCAGTGCATCGCACTATTGTATTGATACATTATATCATACTGATTTCTTGTGGGCTCCTGTCTCCGTTTATTCATCTGGGGCTGGATTCACAACCCGAGACATAATGCATACATGTCCGGAATTTACCGATAATAGCTACTACACATGCGTAGTAACTATAACGTAATCTACATATCGTTTTGTTACGTAGATTGCGTATATGCGGTCTTTAAGAACGCATATATACGCAATCTACGTAACAAAATGATACGTAGATTACGCAAAATAGTTACTACACATACGTAGTAGCTATTATTAGTAAATTCTGGATGTATGTGCAATATATCTGGGATTGTTAAAAACGGCCCTGGACTCCTTTCATATTGTGTATTGACTTTTGATGTACCTATACAGAATTTTACCCCTTTTTTGCCTAAATAGTAAACAAGAAAATAACAAATAATCTTCTTCTGATCATTCGTATTTACAGGAACCAAGACCCTCAACTTTGTACACACTTCGTCCTGGTGGTAGACCATCCAATTATTAGAGTTCAAATTAAAATGATAGACTAGCCAGTATAAAATAGAAAATCTGCACTGACTAGGTCATCATAAGGCTATAACAGGTGACAACAAACATGCAGGAGAAACCAATAACAATGCAAGAGGAAGTTCATAAGATAATACTATATACATACTTTCATGAACTAATCAAATTTTAACAAAGCATTTCAAGTATTGATGGCTGGCATCTAATTTCACTAGGTGTGACAGCAACTTCCATTGATCTGCAGCAGCTGTAGGGGAGGGCAAGAAGATGAAGTTGTTTTAAGTGAGGGAGAACACATAGAACTAAATTCAATCAGATGAGAAAGCCTGGCCAACCAGTGGCTGTCCAGGTATTGTGAAACTACAATTCCAAGCATGCCTTAACTGCAGAGGCATAGTTGATACCTGACAATACATGTATTTCACAACACCTGGTTGGCCAAGCATGGCTTAGAGTACTATAAAGTTTGGTGCTACTGGTGTAAAGGAGTCAAGCTGACATTAAGTTAGCAGAAAGGCCAGACCTACTAAACTGCAGAAAAGTAAATGTGAAGATATTGCCCATAGCCACAAATCACTTTCCTATTAAAAGTGAATGTCAGCTAGAACCCGAATGGTCGCTTTGGGCAACCTCTCAATTTTTCTTTTTCCACAGTTTAGTCTATCTGGCCCGAAGACTCAAGAATGTAAGGGAAGAGGTTTGCATTTAACGTTTGAACAATTCTTTTTTCAAAACGGCATATATTCCGAGTTTAATAAACCTGAGAATGAACAAGTGAAGAGTGCTTCTGTTTATTGACTGGGTGTAGTTCAATGAAACAGCCAAAGGAAAAAAAATACACAGAACAAAGGATGCATTAGGAGTATAACCCAACAAGGTTTTATTAATTCATTAAGTAATTCCAAAATACACATATCAATATACACAGCATAATTCAATCTATCAACAGGGCCCCTTTAAATATTCAGCCTAACAGTAGAACCGATGTGTATTAGCAGTCCTGATCTTGGACCAGATTTACTAAACTGCAGGTTTGGAAAAGTGGAGATGTTCCCCATAGCAACCAATCAGATTTTAGCTGACATTCTCTAGTATGTAAAAAGAAAGTGAGAGCTAGAATCTGGTTGCTATAGGCAACATATCCATATTTCCGAACCCTTAGCTTAGTAAGTCTGGCCTCTTGTATTTAAATCTACAAAAGTGGGCAGGGGAAAGCATGTAAATTGTACAGTGTGGGATGGGTATCCCACATACATACGAAAAAGCGATCATATGCACCGCTGATCTGCACATTTCAGTTAGGGCAGGCTTATAGCATCATAACTGCTATGATAAAAATGAGTGCTGCGCTGACAGATGCCAATATAAATGAAAATAGAAAAAAATAAAAAATGCTGGTTGTATTGATCGTTTACACATTTATTAAAATATAGACAATAGATAAAAACGGATTTCTACGTGGCAGTAGTAAAAAATTATTATATAGAGTCCAGTTTAAGGTCTCTGGAGACTCAAAAAATATATATGTATATATATATATATACTTTACATAAATAATATAGAGCCCGGCTCACTAATCAATTTCATTGAAATTCTATGCATGCCAAACTTTACAACCAAACTTTACTTTAACAACAATATATATATATATTTTTTGTCTCCGGAGACCCTAAACTGGACTCTATATAATATTTTTTTACTACTGCCACATAGAAATACGTTTTTATCTATTGTCTATATTTTAATAAATGTGTAAATTGTTCTAACGATCATACAAGCAGCATTTATTTTTCTTCTATTTTCATTTATATTGGCATCTGTCAGTAGCTGCTCCACAGATACCTCTATTTTTTGTATCATCTCTAAGTATCTATGAATATCTATAATTGTTAAACTAGATCAAAAAAAAAAATATATATATTTATATTGTAGAGTTGTTAAGTTTGGCATGCATAAAATTTCAATGAAATTGATTAGTGAGCTGGGCTCTATATTTATGTAAAGTAGTCAAAAGACTATTGTATAATTCCTCGTGGTGGAGCTGAATTTGCTCTTAGCCAAGGTATATGTACATTAATTCCTCCCGATAGGTGCAGTACAAAAAGTAGAATTTAGATATGCTCACCGAGGTGGCGGGTGCGCGTCCGTGCTGGCCAGCTAAGGTTATTCACCGGTAATCTGTCCAGCTCTTGGTCTGTCTTCTCCTGTACTCCGTTGCACAGAGGTCTTTTTCGAAAGGAAGCGGCTGATGAATGGAGCAGTGTGAGCCGTGACAGAATGGATGGTATAGGATAATTCGACTGTTCCGTTAGAATGACTCCTTTGCTTCGTAACAGGTGTCTCACAAATAGCAGGAGTAGTAGACAGGCTAGATGACAGTCCGGTGGGAGCAATAACACGAGACAGAGCACGGGAGGGTTTTAAGAATCGGCTGTATAGTCCTCGCACACGAGAAACACAAGGTAGATTGACTAAGAAATGCCATGGAGGAAGAACTCGTTCAACCGACGCGTTTCATGGCAGCAATGGCCATTTCATCAGAGGTATATCGTGTAAAGAGCATAATGGATCATTTATTGAGTCACGTGTCAAAGACTCAGGTGCAGACTAATTAAATCAAATGAAAATAAACCAGCCAGACATTTAGAAAAATATGTATAGTTAATATAGATAAATAAAAGCACCTTTATATTTAAATTCTACAGGTGCGTGGATTCATCTGATTTTATAAGGATACAAATACTTGAAGTCCTCATAGAACATCAGTATAATTATATCTGAAGAGCACGGGATGTGTTTATGGGCCGTAGTAAATTTATTATGCCATAAATTGGCTATCGTTATCATTTGATAGTTATTATTATTTGCTCATTAGAGCTAAATAGTAGTTTGTTTTTAATATTATTGTTACTATTAGTCCACTATTTAACACATCCCCTGCTGTTCATACTTAAAGGCAAAGGCTTGCGGACAAGGGAAACATTCAAGAATTACGATTCGTCTTCAATGTAACACATGGGAACATGATACAAAGAATTAATAAATAAATCAACAATATTGGTAAAAAATTATGAACTGGCCATTGCTGCCATGAAACGCACCAGTTGAACGAGTTCTTACTCCGTGGCATTTCTTAATCAATCTACCTTGTATTTCTCGTGTAAAAATGAGCATATCTAAATTCTACTTTTTGTACTGCACCTATCGGGAGGAATTAACGTACACATACCTTGGCTAAGAGCAAATTCAGCTTCACCACAAGGAATTATACAATAGTCTATTGACTACTTTACATAAATAATATAAAGCCCGGCTCACTAATCAATTTAATTAAAATTTTATGCATGCCAAACTATACAACTCTACAATATATATATATATTTTTTCGTCTCCGGAGACCTTAAACTGGACTTTATATAATAATTTTTTACTACTGCCACGTAGAAATAAGTTTTGATCTATTGTCTATATTTGAATAAATGTGTAAATTGTTCTAACGATCATACAACCAGCTTTTTTTTTCTATTTTCATTTATATTGGCATCTGTCAGCGCAGCACTCATTCTTGTTCTCTGTTGAATTACTCCAAGGTTGAAGCTCCTGTAGTGCAGCTGCTCCACAGATACCTCTATTTTTTTGTTTGGTTTTGTCTTAGTTTTTTTATTTACATTGTTTGTCTAATTAGCTTGTTATCAGTCACTTACTAGTCTTTGGCGCCGTTAGGAATATTTTCTGTCTTTTTGTTGTATAACTGCTATGATGGCCGCATGAGAGAGGGGAGTGACAAGGCGAGTTCACTCACCTCTTTTTTGCGTACTGCCAGACCTTCGCGTGTAAGGAAAGCGTGAGGTGTCTGTATCCGTTCCATAGATGGAAGTTACTATTGCCAACACAGATCAACACATATCTTAAAGAAAATGTTGACAATAATTTCCTAATGCTGGATGTTTATAGAGTCAATATCAATAAATGTGTCAGCTGGCAATAGTAAAATACTTAGTCCAGTAACAGTGCAATACTAAAACCACTGACAGTGATTAAAATGAAACCCTGCAATAACCGCACAATATTACCACTAATTGTGGCTTAAATGTCTGCCTTGTTGTGCTTCTTATACAGAGGCTTACACTCATGGGATAAAATGATGTAATGTACTTAATATGGTGAAGTTAAGCTCACCGGGCCGGATCCAGAGGTACAAACGTCAGGGGACTTATGCAAGTCATTTGTGTAAGTCCCCTGACTAGGAACATCGGCGCATGCGTGCATCAGTTGTTCTGTAAGCGTACCTTAAGACATACAGAACTAAGTTCCGTACATCTGAAGTAAGATGAAAGGGCCGACCCTTCATATAAACTTGCTGTAGCTTTGCCATACTTGCAGGGATTTGCATTTAAATGAAGTGTCGGGGCAGGGAAGCACATATACGCTTAGATCCACGTCCACATGGACGCAGATAAGTAAAACTTAAGGTAGCCTTCTGGTACTTCCATTGGAGTACCCTCTAAACGGAGTCACTACAGACCCCAGTCTGGATCTGGCCCCTTAAATGGAGCCCTTACAGGTTGTTAGTCCTAATATCAGGTGCCACTTTCTTGTGTCTGCCATCCAGGGAAGATAGTTGCCCCCATTATCCCGCCTGATGGTACCACTGCAAATTTGCACACCTGGAGGCGTTCACCACTTGTAAAGTTCACTGGTCAGTCCAGGCGATCTCCAGGGGTAGTTCCTCACTTGTCTAAGTCTAATCAAGAATATTCTCAGGTACTATTTTGATATATTTATAAAGAAACAAATTAATATTTTTGTTTAGGTTTCCAATTAATAACAACAAAAAGAGCTTGTCAAAAAAATGTTTTATTTATAATTTCTTAGGCAATTTTATCTTAGTTTTACATGGAACAACAAATGATTGAAATGTATATTTTTCAAGAATAGCATGTGCAAGTATATATTTACAGTTACATTGAATTGTTTGTGTGCACCCATTAGACACAAGAGCATAACATATTACATAGAAGACAAAACATCTGTATTGTGCTGTATTGTGTTCTTCCACTTATATGTTCCATAATATAATAGATTAGTAAGATTTATGCCTTGTAGTACTTCTCGTCACCATTGTACGGACAAGCGGAACTGATCTTCTCCGATTTTTGGAGGACCTGCTAAGGAATCGAAAAATGGACTGAAAGGTTATGGAGGGGGCAAGTTCATGGTTTTCTGTTCCAGCAGATACCTTTGGACAATCAAATTTTCTTAAACATCCAGTAGGTCTGTCTAAAGGCTTGGCACTAAGCACCCAGCTCCTACAGTGTAAGCGTATCCAGTTCTGTATTTCAGGCTCAGTTGATGCTTGGTGTTGAGCATGGTGTTTTGAGTCTATGAAAGCCACAGCAGTGACTTTGGACATAACCTCTTTGCTTTTCTTACAAAGCAAGTCCATAAATACTAACCCACCACAGCCATGTGCAATAAAAGACACATTATTAGCTGCACTTTGGGATATGAAATGGTCCCATACATAGCTGGTGTGCTCCTCTGCAGAGCTGCTACATCTTTTAGGTAGAAAACATTTCCTTTGTGTTCTGAAGACATTTTCTGCAGGCATGGTTTCTGAAGAGCAGAGCTCATCTTCCTTTTTGACCACTGTCTGAGACTCTTCTTTCAGCTCAACATAGTTGTCATTAGGATTTAAAACAATTACTGAACCATTGTCCCTTAAGGCAGCCTTAATGTATGGAATCTGTGTTCCTTTGGCCAAAGAGTAGTGGAATATTACTTTTTGGCCCCACTGGCCAGCTCTGATTACCCCACTATCTTGAAGCAGGACACAAAGATTTGTCTGCATACTTAATATTTCTTTGCTCATGAAGAAGATAGATTTTGGCTCATCATCACTTACATCAATTGGAATGGTAATTCTTTGAAGGTTACAGTCTTTTTCTAGAAGTTCATACACATAAAGAGTAATCATATCTCCAAGAATTTTGTACCGCTTGTGGTTCCGCTCATGTTCATTCTTGTAATAATTGTAGAGAAAAGGTTTCATAGTAATTATATGCCTTAATTCTCCAAATTCATTGAAAAAATATTGCAAGTCTTCCACATTCGGAGGGCTTTCAAGGCACTTCCTGAATTTAATCAAGCCGTCCATCCTCACTAAAAATGGAAATAAAACTTCATAAAACTGTATTATGTTCAAAATGACACTATATCACAATGTTTACAACAGAGGGCAATAGGTAGAACGTTAATATAAAAGGAAAATGTTAATATGTAGATGACTGACTGATACAGATAATTCATTGCATTGCAAATTTTATGGACAAGTAGTGACTAGTCACAACGTTAAAATAGAACGTTTATTTTATTTATTTATTTTTTTTAAATCCGTGTGCAAAATGCCAATTAAATGGAACATAAAAAAAACTTAAAATATCAAATCATCACTGTCCTTTCATCTGTTTAGTATTATGATAATTGCCAGGCCAAATAAGTTTCTGCTCACGGTGTGGGTCCCTGAATATTTAATAGAATAATAATAATAATATTGGACCAAATTCAGACTTTCATCCAGCACCCCGTTTACACACGCGAAATAGGAGGTTTTGATTGGAAAGCGCACACATCCTCCAGGTGTTACGTGCATCTTACGCATGTACCTACTATTTTTATGAAATTTAGTCCGTACGATCAAATAAAAATAAAAATAAAAAAAAGGAGTAAGGGGCTTCTGCTTTCCCTCCGCCTGCAAAGGAATACAAGTTGTACAGCATATGAGTAGTTTCCCACATTCGTGTGGATAAGTGGTCGTACATGCCGCTGAGCCACAAGTTTCAGTTAAGGAAGGCTATAGAGCCTTCACGAGAGAGGGGAGGTTCAGGGGAGTTCACATGTACAGAAAGCATGCGGGGGTCTGGATCCAGTCTATAATAGTTAATATGAGTAAATACTCAATAACTTTAAATATAAATGTTTTAATGTAGCTCTTATAGAGCCCTTTCACACAGGTGTCACTTTTCATGTAGCATTTATAAATTTAGATCAAAGGCCCCACTTTTTAGGAGTTCTCATTACTTTTTAATCTGGTGCTCTTTATTTTATAAGAAGAATCTCTGAGCAATAACCAACGGGGAGACACTCCCTCTGGTCATGTAATAGGCATAACAATCGCATAAATAAGACTGTGATAGTAATGAGAATTGCTGATGTGCGTTTTGTGGGTGTGGGGCTCCGGTCCAAACGGCCGATATTGCGAACTGGCTGGGATTTCGACTGCATATGCCTCGATGAGCCATAGCAATCGATCCACGGAGCACTGAAAGCTCCGTGATCCGATATGGTAAGCAAAAATAGTCCCCCACTCCTTTCCCCAATTCTAACCCTAACCCTCCTTTCCTGGCAGCCTGACCCTAACCCACCAAGTCTAAATTGTAAGTTCTAAATTTAAGTATTCGAGAAAAAGACATCTGAAAAGGAAGTTTCGGATGTCCCTTTTTCGGAAATCAGATTTTCTGGCCGGAGAGTGTAACCAGCGTTTTGCTACCCCCACGCTGATGATTATTCAGCCAATCACAATCCTGAGTTCTTCCGGAAGAACCTAGGCTTGTGATTGGTTCAGTATTCATTAAAGTGAGGGTATTTAAATAAGAGCTGACAACAGGCGCTCATGCCTTGAAAAAGCTAAGACCTTAGCAAAACGTGCAGTCATTAAAAATTATAATATTAAATATTCAGGGACCCACACTCTACTTTATCTTTTTTTTACATTACACACACTGGTCTGGATCCAGAACTACGTCCGTCTTCCATAGACGGCCGTAATTCACTGAACAATAGCTACTGCGCATGTGTAGTAGCTATTGTACGTAATCTGCGTATCGTTTCGATATGTAGATTGCGTATATGCGGTCTAAAGGGTCACATTTGCCACATTTGCATGTGTAATAAGGTATAAAATTATATATTTTACACCTTATCATACAAGTAAAGAACTCACAGGTGAAGGTCTTGTCACTTAAGCAGAGCTACAGGAGTCTGTCCCCACAGCTCAGCTATAGTGATCAGACGTTGCAGGACTTGGAGGTGAGTATAGGAGGGAGCTAATTGTCGTGCCAGAATCTGGTACAAACCATTACATTTTTTTTTTTTTTTTTAAATGGTACTGTATCAGCTAAATAGGTAGAGTTGGAGGGTATGGCTCACTACTTGGAGTAGCCATAAGAATACACTACTTTACTTTTTCCCGTTTGTCTTTGATGCAAGACATTGTTTTGTACCTTCTGTGAGAGTTGATTCCTTATAATAAATTTCAGACAAAGTAATGTCTAGTATTTTGGCTTTAGTGCAGGAATAATTTTTTTTTTTTTCTGGTGTACAAAACATTGTTTGCCTTAAGCAAAAAAAAAAGCCACAGCCTCTGTCAGTTTCCTATGTATTTAAGTGGGTTTTTTAAATGTTTGAAGTTGCAGAATTTAAAAACCCATTTAATGCTTTTTTTAATCAGTAACATCATTACCAAGGCATATACCACTGCTATGCTGGCATTAGAAAAAAAAATGATTTAAAAGGAAAATATTTTAATCTTGATTTCATCCACACATTTTATAAAAAAAAAAAAAATTCAAACGTACATTTTTTTAAACAAGTGGGTAATTTTCCCATTGAAAATGACCTGCACTTATTACTTATGCCACCCCTGAAATTGTGTAAGCTTTTCACATCTATTAAAATGACAAAAACACCTCTTTTCTCATTTAAATATCGTGGAACTCCCTGTTCCACTAGTGCTGAC
>WWET01002995.1:135116-159854 GCA_011038615.1 Limnodynastes dumerilii
TACATATACATATATATATATACACACACACAAAAAGAATTACTCTAATACCCTAATACACAACTTCATTATAAACAAATAACAGTCAAAAATGTATTCAACAATTCCTCATTTTATTATGTTTTTAGACAAGCTTACTCTCCTATTAGAAAGGATACTTGGATATTTTTATAGTGTAGTGTTATTTATTAATAAAAGGTTGTTTTTTTTAGGACTTCAGAGTACAATGCATCCATTTTATATAACACAATACTGCTACAAACAATTTAAAAAAAACTTTAATTTTGTATTTTTTTTTGTAAAAAAGTTTTTCATCTCTCATCACTATTTTATTGAGCCCATCCCCCGTTATTACTAACCTAACCACATTCCTCATTTTGTCTTTTTTGACTCACCTAATCTTCTCTTGTTTCCTTTATGTTGCTCTTGCTTACACACTCATTTACTGCTACATTTTAAACCAGCTCCATGGAGAGCAAAAAAAAAAGATCACGTGACAACAGCAGGATGCAGTCACGTGACCCCAAGATGTTTCATGCTAAGCACCGCCTCCCTACGGTACGTCATATCCGTAAGCCATAGTTACTGGACGGCATCATTGGTGGGCTTGTTGTGGGCGGTAGTTGACTTTTAAGAACAACGTGTAAATCCGGAAGCAACAAAGCTTGCTGCGGTCCGGTGTCAGAGATCGGCTACCGCAGCCTGTGTTCCATGGGGAAATGCTTCTTGTGTGATAGACTTCTAATGGGTAATCATTGGACATGTGTTCACCACAGTTGTGTGAATGTGAACGTTCCATGACCATTGGAGGTCTTTTAATATTCAGATAACGATGTTTATTTCACATTAAACCGTTCTTGGTCTGTGCAACTTGTGGATGTGTATCTTGTGGCTCTTCCCTTAATGTTACCTTATCCTTTAACCTATAATATATCAATAAACACATAGAAGTAAGTGACACTTAAGTTTGGCAATTGACTGTCATGGAATAATTTTTTGTTTTTTTACCTATTAAATTTTTGTATATAGAAAACATATAATAACACTGTATTCATATTTACATAGGATCATGGGTAAATATTTGTACTATTTTAGCAGCTCTTCATTTTAATATTTTTATTTTTTTTTACAGCTGTCATGTTATAATGATGCACAATCCGAAAAAAGAATTGCCGTTCCTCCCTCCTGCAAAAGAAAGACCTATGGGGGTATGTACATGCACCTAAAAAAAATTCAGAAATCAACCTTTTTAAAACTGTAAAAACCTGTAAAAAATATTTCTGCTCAATTAGTTAATATGGATAAAGTTATCATCTTACAGATATAAGAAGGTGAGCATATAACTCAGAGTCCGGCGTACTTAGTAATGAGAGAATAGTGGAGATAAAATACTAAAATTAAAAAGTTATATAACAAAGAGAACGCAACTGGTAGGCAGTAGTTACAATAGCCACAGTCACTGCTCCCCCAAGGGAGGAACCACCTCCCATCCACAATGCTATCAAAGAAATGAAGTAAAGGGGAGCGCTTAATAGGGCTCAAAATTTATTATATTGTAAATATAAAATTGCTAAAACACACAAAATGAATGTACAATTAATATAGAACACCACTGCAAAACCACATAGTCCGGAGTATGGTGATTCCATATAGGTCCCAGCAGACCTCAAAGGAATGCTGCGTGTAATCCGAGGAGCAATATAACCGATGGGTTAATGCCTAAGTATGGTACTATACAAATGTTAAATGGTTAGAATTGAGGCACAGTCTCTCATAGTTGGACTTGTATAGCACACATGAGCGCCTAAATAAATAGGATGCCGTGAGGATGGAAGACAGGTGGGCAACGCTGCGTATATAAAGTGGGGCTGTGTGTACTCACAGATGCCTCAGTGGGTAAAGTTGTCCTGAGTGTCTCCAATAGTTGTTTATGCTGGAGAGGCGTTGAGGCAGATAGATCAGATCCAAGAGGCTGATGTGTACACGTGGTTGTAGGGATGGATCTCCTGCACAATAACACGCCCAGATGGGAATCATTGCAGCCCCCTCCAATGGTGTGGTACGATGACAGATCCGGTGCTTAGCATGAGCGCAAGGCTCCAACGCTGGTAGATGCCGGAATGAAAGTCAAGTCGCAGTGTGACAGTACTGTAGTGCTCAAAGTCAAAACAATCTGGAGATGTCCAACTGATATATAGTATTCCATAGGCTAATAAATCGGACATGCTGTGGTGTCTCAGTGGTCACACTGACGCGTTTCTCCCTTATGGGTTTTCTCAAAGAGTGAGGAGAGTATGTTTTGAATGTAATTCAGGGTTGCTGACTTTTCAAATCTACCGTCTGGGAGGTCACGGAGGGAAGAGATAGAGGCAGGTATGGGGTGGGGCATAACGAAGCAATTTATGCAAATTGTGTCATTAAGCTCCTCCCCTGTTCCAGCACTATTGTAATTTATAGTGTTCCAGGGAGTGAATGGGGCTTGATGACAAAAATTGTATTAAGTCCTGCCCATCTATTATGAGAGACAAAGCCTCTCGTTCTGTTTGGAATAAAAGTAAATGAAGATCTAGCGCTGTGTGTACAAGCTGCTGAATATTATGGGTAATTGGGGTCTACCACCCCTGTGTACAACTTTCAAAATGTATTAGAACCTCTAATTGTTCTGTGCTAGAGTATCAATAATAGACACAAATATATTGATTAAAATATAAATGAAACAATATCAAATCTGCAATTTTGTGCTTGATTATAAAGAAACCATAAGATGGCAGGCAACTTACAAAGTTTATTCATACATTAAAGTCTTTATTCTGCGTGGCGCCAATCCTTTCCAGCAGTCCCTTGGAAATAGGCAGAGAGAATCTAGTATAGCAAGTTTTAACAATTTTTCCCTGATGTAAATATTTGGACATTTGATGTTGCATACAACCTTTAGAAGAAGACTTCCTACATTTACTATGATTCCTAAGCCTTTATCCATAAATTGTTACATAGCATATGAGGGGGGTAATCGGCTATTACTTGGGGCAAGAACCTTTTGTTTGGCACTATAGTCATGCCTCTAAATAGACATGGGCAGCACAGCGGTTCATATAATGAACTGGGCTCATGAGTGTGGCTTTTTTATTTTTACTACAATGGGGATTGTATCAGTCACTAACATTAGATGCGAACTTGTCTCTGATATTGTAAGAAAGCTTAAATGGATAACTAAAATACAGATGCATCCATAGTTTATGTTACCAACCACAAAGTAGGATGCCTCTGTTAATTAATTGAAAATCATAAAATACATGTTAATCAGTATATCTAATGAAAATTCTGTAGAATAAAACTGACACACTGTTCCTGGATAGCGACATATTACTTTTAAGTATTCATCAAGCATCCATGTTAAAATGTGGTTACTATAAATAAAACCTGTGAAGGATTGTGATTGATTTGATTTAAACCTTGGACCAGATCCTCACTTTGGGCCGTATTCAGAGCTCCGGCCGCAATGCAATTGAGGCCGGAGTTTTGATACACGGTCTTTAAGACCACGTATACGCAATCTATGTTGCAAGAAGTAATGTAGATTATGTTACAAAATTACTGCGCATGCGCAGTAGCATATTGCATAATTGCATTGCGGCCGGGGCTCTGAATACGGCTCTTTATAATGTGAGCCCAATTGCACACGCAAAGTGCGTAAGTTGGCTCTATGGACTGGAACATGCATGCGCCCTCCAGATGTTGCGTTAATTTTTGTAACTAAATTCTGTATGATGGCTGTTAAGTAAAAAGGGGCCGTGCTTCCCCTCTGCTTGCAGAGATGGGCGGGGAGAAGCATTACATTTCCCAGTATGGGATGTGAATCCCACTTAGGAGCAGATCAGTGGCAGCGTAAGTCACACTGTTTACGACCGAGAGAGGGAAGTGACGGGGAGTTCAATCCCCTCTCTCACGCAGATTTAAATAACCCACATGTATAGAAAATGTGTGGGGGTGTGGATCCAGTCTCTTGTCATTAAATACTATACTACTAAATTTTGTTATAGACATGCCGTAAGCACATTAAATTTACTTATTTCATTGAATGTTTTAGTTTAAAATTCCAAAGAAAAAACCCAACAATGGTGCCGGAGACGTCCAAGTGATCGCTTCTTTACCAAAAGAAGCTAATCCTGATATGAAAAACGTTACTGAACGCAAGGTAATGCACGTTATATGTGATTAGCAATGTATTACACACCACTTTTATGCTCATTAAATGCTAAAAATCGTCTGTTTAATGTTTAAAATGCTGCATTGTTCTGACAAGCTGAAATAACTGAATTACATCATTTGCTTTCTTATAATAGGACCGGATCCTGATTAATGATCGTCAGGTGATTTCCGCACGCGATTCACATGCGCCCTCCAGATGTTACTATAGTAATCCTAGCGTTTAAACAATTGGACGGAACTTTGTTCTGTCCGAGCCCATTTGCGTGCAAATGGGCTGTGCTTCCCTTCCGCCCGCTAAAGCGGGCGGGGGGAAGCATGTAAAGTGTACGGTGTGGGAGGGGGCTCCCACACTGTAGCGGAACAGCGGTCGTACGGACCGCTGATCCACCCATCGCATTTAAGGCAGGCTTATGGCAGCGTAAGGGGAGTGACAGGGGGTGTGCACTCCCCTCTGTCTCGCGTAATTTCAGACCCCCGCGCACGGAAAGAACGGAAAGCACGCAGGGGTCTGGATCCGGTCCATAGTTATTTGTATGTGTGTTTGTAAATATAGATATTTATTATTATTTAGTTGTATAAAATAGATTAACCATAATAGAATTTTATTTTTAAGTTTATACTTTTGTTTGCGTTTTCGATTCACAAAACTCTAGTAAAGCACATTGGAATTCTGCATAATGGGCCTGATCCAGAACTGTTGCCGTGCAATCCTAAATTATGTTTGTGCAAGGTGAGACCACTACCCTTGCATGCACGGGACTTCTGACATTAGTACCCTACCTTAAAATCCTATCAATTGTGTCCCTGATAAATGCAACCCGTCCCATTGATGGAAATGCTTCCTGCACGGAAGCCTGGATCCTGAGGATCCAGATGGCGCTGGAACGCTGCTGCTTGCCCATGTGCTGTTACTGAGTGCAGATGTGTTGCACGCGGGGTGCTGAAAACATCCACATTTTGTAAATCTGGATCCGGTCCAAAATGATCTGTGAATGTTTTGGAGTCATACTTTCAGTTGTCACTACATATTAGTACCTTTAAGTCATAAGCGGCCCAATACATGTACTTTGACAGTGCTTTAATAAACTGACATCAGCCATAAAACTTGTGTGTTTCAGATCTGATATTATTGCATATATAATATTGTAGAATACAGATATATATTATCAGTACTCAGTCTCTGGGTAAGTGCATAATTAATTTGTCTAGTAATTTGACTTCAGAGCTGAGCACTCACAAATGGATACACTTTACAGAGGCAACAGGCAGATAACTAATAATTTCAAATTAAGCAATATTGTGTCCTAAATAAGAACAGCTTATGGCATAATAATAATTATGGCTACTCCGCTAAGCCATCCATTTGATCATGTAATAATGCTTATGTCCTAAATGGCCAATGTTTTTATAGAAGTGGTTTTGGAGGAATGAATATTCACTTACGAGTAAAGTATAATTTCAACTTCCCAAGCTTTTCAGTAGGGCATGTGTTGTGAACACTGTAGTATCTACTGTAGATTGAGCATCTATGAAGTAGTTTTACTTGCATGCTATCAAAATTGTGTTCTTATCCTCTCAGGCATATTGCAAATCCATCTGTTTCTGTGGCTTAATCCAAACTGATTGATATTAACAAAGGCAAGAAAGACATTTGGATTTAGGGATTGTTCCTTGTTACCGTTGTTAGCCTGTATGAGCAACTTTGCAATGTGATAAAATCTTCATCATTTGAATGTCTAAGAGACTATGGTTTAGATCCAGTCCCCCGAATGCTTTGTGTGTGTGTGCGAGGGTCCGTAGGTACACGCACGTAGCGGGGAGTGCACGCCCCCTGCACTCCCCGCAGATAGAATCCTGCCTTAACATTTACCACTCTGTCTGCAGCCGTACGGCCACAGAGCTAGTCGTAACAGGGCTTCCACCGACCCCTCGTTTGCATGGCTATTCCCGCCATATAACTTCGTTACGTATGTTAGTACTTGCACATGGAACATCTGGTGTGCACATGCATAGATGTTCCATGACAGGGGACTTACACAAATGACTTGCGTAAGTCCCCTGTCAGCCGGAGTTAAGGATCCGGCCCTACGTTAAACAAATGTCAATTCTATGTTATCACAGGTATGAATTCTTGTAAATGTCTATGTGTTTGAAATGTGTGCACCGTGCATAACTGTAATATAAAGTTTACTGAATGGGTCTCTACTAGAGTCCGACTTGTCTGCCTTCAGTTCATCCCCATTCATCATCTCCCCGTTCTCTTTATCATTTCTCCATCCCCTTCATTATTTCCCCCTCCTCGTTCTCTTCATCATCTCCCCTCCCCATTCATCACCATACCATTATCATCATCTCTCCCTCTCCATTTATCATCTCCCAGTTTTCATCATCTCCCCCTCCCCTATGTCAGTTCTCTATCTCCATCTCTCCTTCCCCTCATCAGCTCCCCATCATCTCCTCCTGTGCTGTCCCCCTTCCCCATCATCTCCTCCTGTGCTGTCCCCCTTCCCCATCCTCTCCTCTTGTGTTGTCCCCCTCCCCATCATCTCCTTCTGTGTTGTCCCTCTTCCCCATCATTTCCTCTTGTGTTGTCCCCTTCCCCGTCATCTCCTCCTGTGTTGTCCCTCTTCCCCATCATCTCCTCCTGTGTTGTCCCCCTATTACATGACAATGGGGACATATATTTTGGCATTACATGACGGAGGGGACATATGTTTTGGCATTACATGACAATGGGGACATATATTTTGGCATTACATGACGGAGGGGACATATGTTTTGGCATTACATGACAATGGGGACATATATTTTGGCATTACATGACGGAGGGGACATATGTTTTGGCATTACATGACAATGGGGACATATATTTTGGCATTACATGACGGAGGGGACATATGTTTTGGCATTACATGACAATGGGGACATATATTTTGGCATTACATGACGGAGGGGACATATGTTTTGGCATTACATGACAATGGGGACATATATTTTGGCATTACATGACGGAGGGGACATATGTTTTGGCATTACATGACAATGGGGACATATATTTTGGCATTACATGACGGAGGGGACATATGTTTTGGCATTACATGACAATGGGGACATATATTTTGGCATTACATGACGGAGGGGACATATGTTTTGGCATTACATGACAATGGGGACATATATTTTGGCATTACATGACGGAGGGGACATATGTTTTGGCATTACATGACAATGGGGACATATATTTTGGCATTACATGACGGAGGGGACATATGTTTTGGCATTACATGACAATGGGGACATATATTTTGGCATTACATGACGGAGGGGACATATGTTTTGGCATTACATGACAATGGGGACATATATTTTGGCATTACATGACGGAGGGGACATATGTTTTGGCATTACATGACAATGGGGACATATATTTTGGCATTACATGACGGAGGGGACATATGTTTTGGCATTACATGACAATGGGGACATATATTTTGGCATTACATGACGGAGGGGACATATGTTTTGGCATTACATGACAATGGGGACATATATTTTGGCATTACATGACGGAGGGGACATATGTTTTGGCATTACATGACAATGGGGACATATATTTTGGCATTACATGACGGAGGGGACATATGTTTTGGCATTACATGACAATGGGGACATATATTTTGGCATTACATGACGGAGGGGACATATGTTTTGGCATTACATGACAATGGGGACATATATTTTGGCATTACATGACGGAGGGGACATATGTTTTGGCATTACATGACAATGGGGACATATATTTTGGCATTACATGACGGAGGGGACATATGTTTTGGCATTACATGACAATGGGGACATATATTTTGGCATTACATGACGGAGGGGACATATGTTTTGGCATTACATGACAATGGGGACATATATTTTGGCATTACATGACGGAGGGGACATATGTTTTGGCATTACATGACAATGGGGACATATATTTTGGCATTACATGACGGAGGGGACATATGTTTTGGCATTACATGACAATGGGGACATATATTTTGGCATTACATGACGGAGGGGACATATGTTTTGGCATTACATGACAATGGGGACATATATTTTGGCATTACATGACGGAGGGGACATATGTTTTGGCATTACATGACAATGGGGACATATATTTTGGCATTACATGACGGAGGGGACATATGTTTTGGCATTACATGACAATGGGGACATATATTTTGGCATTACATGACGGAGGGGACATATGTTTTGGCATTACATGACAATGGGGACATATATTTTGGCATTACATGACGGAGGGGACATATGTTTTGGCATTACATGACAATGGGGACATATATTTTGGCATTACATGACGGAGGGGACATATGTTTTGGCATTACATGACAATGGGGACATATATTTTGGCATTACATGACGGAGGGGACATATGTTTTGGCATTACATGACAATGGGGACATATATTTTGGCATTACATGACGGAGGGGACATATGTTTTGGCATTACATGACAATGGGGACATATATTTTGGCATTACATGACGGAGGGGACATATGTTTTGGCATTACATGACAATGGGGACATATATTTTGGCATTACATGACGGAGGGGACATATGTTTTGGCATTACATGACAATGGGGACATATATTTTGGCATTACATGACGGAGGGGACATATGTTTTGGCATTACATGACAATGGGGACATATATTTTGGCATTACATGACGGAGGGGACATATGTTTTGGCATTACATGACAATGGGGACATATATTTTGGCATTACATGACGGAGGGGACATATGTTTTGGCATTACATGACAATGGGGACATATATTTTGGCATTACATGACGGAGGGGACATATGTTTTGGCATTACATGACAATGGGGACATATATTTTGGCATTACATGACGGAGGGGACATATGTTTTGGCATTACATGACAATGGGGACATATATTTTGGCATTACATGACGGAGGGGACATATGTTTTGGCATTACATGACAATGGGGACATATATTTTGGCATTACATGACGGAGGGGACATATGTTTTGGCATTACATGACAATGGGGACATATATTTTGGCATTACATGACGGAGGGGACATATGTTTTGGCATTACATGACAATGGGGACATATATTTTGGCATTACATGACGGAGGGGACATATGTTTTGGCATTACATGACAATGGGGACATATATTTTGGCATTACATGACGGAGGGGACATATGTTTTGGCATTACATGACAATGGGGACATATATTTTGGCATTACATGACGGAGGGGACATATGTTTTGGCATTACATGACAATGGGGACATATATTTTGGCATTACATGACGGAGGGGACATATGTTTTGGCATTACATGACAGAGGGGACGTATGTTTTGGCATTACATGACAATGGGGACATATATTTGGCATTACATGACAGAGAGGACATATGTTTGGGCATTAGCTGACGGAGGGGACATATGTTTGGACATTAGCTATCAATTATCAATAGTTGACGGGGGGGATTTATTTTGATTTGTATTGTAATAAAGTACTGTATGGTTGCGGCGGTATGCCATTAACCCTTGGCATGCTGTCGCTTAGGGTACTATAAGGAACAGCATGCCCTGCAATACATGGGCATGCTGTGCCTTATAATACTATATGCTGCAGCATGCCAAGGGTTAATGGCAGCCATTTTTAGTATTGTGCGTTTTTTTATTTTTTTTTCTAAGGGCCAGGAACTCCAGCGAGGTTAAACTACAGCGAGTTTAGCACAAACTCATCGGAGTTTAACATAAACTCACTGAAGTTTAATTGCCACACATCACCAGCCAAATTCCCCACTTGGTAAATCCCCTCAACTCCAGCGATGTGTGTCAATTTTAGTAATTAATTTAGTAATTAGTAAATGAGGACCCAGGTGTGTTTCTGTTCTTGCTCATGCAACACGTACAGCAATGAGGTGGGCAGAGATCATAGAGAAGCCCCACTTCCGACGTGGCAAAATACACACAGGCCTCAGTCTCACCGCACTCCTCAAGCAGTCCAGAATGCAGGGAGGGTCACGCCAAGTTTTTAGACTGAATGGCGCTGTAGTTAAAAAAAGTTTTATCTGAACAATTGTGTAAACTTTTGTTATTTATGTATTAAAATAAAGAAACAAATCTCCAGATGAAATATATATATATATATCAGTAAAAATATGCTGCGGGTTTGGAAAAGTGGAGATGTTGCCCATAGCAACCAATCAGATTCTAGCTGACATTCTGTAGTATGTAATAGGAAAGTGAGAGCTAGAATCTGATTGGTTGCTATGGGCAACATCTACACTTTTCCATGTCCACAGCTTAGTAAATGTGGCACTTAGTGTGTGTTTCGTGGATACAGAACAGATCACATACCTGGTTCTTTTAATGCAAACATCTCTGTTTTTACAGCATTGTGCTGTTTTAATCATTCCTTCCTTCCCCTCAGAGTGGCTTTATAACAGCTGAACATCAATACTGAATTAAAATAAGTTTTTGTTTTATGTCATCATTTAGTTACTGACAGGACTGTACAATAGCACAGAACGGGACACAATGAATTGTCTTGCTGTGATAAAGGACAGTTACTGGCGAGACTTCCTCATATATGCATTATTACAACATTGGGTGATTGTGTTTCAAATCATTTTTTTTGTTGTTCTTTATTTTTATAATAGATTGTTAGACAAATTAAAGTGAACAATAGTAAAGCTGCAAGATAAGCAGATATTGCCACAAAATGCTAACATTATTAGTACCATTATATTTATATGGATATGTTGTTGTTTTTTTCAGCGTGGGTATACATCCTCCTATGCTAAATATAATGAAGCAAGGAATACAGAGTGCCATGAATATTATAAAACACTTAGAAATAATAATTTAAACCGGTAAGTATGCTTTCATTTATTTTAAAAATGACTCAACACTTTTTAACTGTGTTTACCTGCTTTTTGACTGCTTTATTAAAGGATATTTCAACTTTTGTATGCTTATGTGTAAGATATAAGGTATGATCAGATATACTGCATTGCTGAAATGCTGTTTGTAAGCTCATTGATATCCCAATATCACTTTAACTGAATCACTTTTAAAAGGTTTTCTTTACTAAATACATTGTTTTGCTTAGCTTTAACTAACATTTTTGTAATCTACATAAAGTCTACATAGATTCTACCTGTCTGAAAACTGCTGGAACATCTATAGATTATGTATATTTAAGATTTATATAGCAAAATTAAAATATATATGTTTTTATTATCCTTTGTTCAAATTCACCTTGAGAGCCAAGGATCACGGATATTCTATTGTCTGATAAAATGAAAGATTGAAAGATGATAAATGAAATACATTTTGTTTGTTATGTTTGTTTAAAAAAATAAATAAAATAGTTTAAGATTTAATTATACTGACTGCAAACATAATGTTCAGCAGATAACTCCTACTGAACTTGTTGATCATTAATTTAAAGAGACATCAGTCAATGTAATTATCCAGAATATTTTGTATTGTGTCAATGTTTTTTGTGTCGCAAAACAGTCATCCTACAGGTCGATACTCTTCAGTCTGTTGTATAATAATATTACATTTTTATTGGTGGGCTACAAACAAAAAAATAAATAAATAAAGGTTCCTGTTATCTGTGGCCACAGCCAGTATGCCAGAGTGATAATAGCATTTATTAAGCACTGCTTTTTTTTTTTACTTTTGGAATATGCTTTTTTCACTCAGAAAAGAAAGATGAGTGTAATGGTATTGTATCAGTTTCTTCGTTTTAGTGTATATTGTATAATGCTGCTAACTTTTACATATCACAGCAGCTTCTTCTAAACAAAATGTGATATTTTAGAACTTCAGGCCACATGTGGACCATACATCTGATTGTCTTGTTTAATTTTCATATAGTCATATCTATGAACAAGCTTACCCACAAATTGGAGTGCAAAAACCATTTACACAGATGAGTAAGCTCTTTGCATGAATAATCTCATCACAGTGGAAAATGACAGCGATGCTATTGCTTATATAGCATTTACTGCTATATTCTAAGGAATGCAGAAGTCCTCATTTCTTTTGTAATCAATCCAAATCTTGCCTATTTGGATACCAAGAGACTCTTGGAGCTAGATTTACTAAACTGCAGAAAAGGAAAATAGGAGATGTTGCGCACAGCAACCAGATTCTAGTTGAAATTCTTTAGTATGTAATAGGAAAGTAAGAGCTAGAATCTGGTTGCTATGGGAAACATCTCCACTTCTTCCTTTTCACAGCTTAGCAAATCTAGCCCTTGGTATTTATTTGTGGTAAGCCCTGTCTTGTGTAAAGTCTTATTTTGTGCTGTTATTGCAGACTTCATCTAGATACATACTGTATAATCAACATTTGTGAGGTGTTCTCCTTGTGAAGGGCAGCATATAATAAAAATTCTAAAATGAAAATATTTACAAAAAATTTTCATTGTAATTATCTGTTTTATTTAAATAACAGGGAACCCAGTATTATCTTGGTGGATATTGAAAGGTCTAAATCTGAAAGACAGTCCACACAAGATAATTTTGTTGATTCAAATTCTAGTGATGATGCATCATTTGACATAAGATCCATTTTATCATCTACTTCTAAGAGTCCATCATCACATGACGTTTTGAAAGGTCCATCAGAAAGCTTGGACTTGTCCAGGTATGCCATTTCTAGATAGACTTTTCAAGTACATGTTATAAAAACTTGTACAATTTACACTTATGTGTCTGAATCAGTCACAGTATATACGATGTCACAAAATATATAAACAGGTCACCATGACCATATATCAGGGGTGGGCAATTCATTTCTATAGGGGGCCACGTGAAAAATCTGAACTGTTGGAGGGCCGAACCAATGAAAACTTGAACTTAATTATGCTCAATATTAATTTTCTCCCATTATAAAAAGCAGCAAATGATATATTTTGATAAGATGCTACTGGTAATCAGAAGTTTAAGACTATTCTGTAAATATTTATGTAAATTTATGAATTGTGGTGTAGGTCAAAGAGGACTCACCCTGGATGCCGGTCTGACAGGATCTCTAAAGCACCATGAAGTTTAAGCAGGAAGTGACAGGGCAAAGCCGGCTCCCGCGGGATACACGTCATCAGGCGCTGGTTGCTAGGGACCCAGGGGGCGGGGACCGCTGGCAGTGACTGCCCATGCACTGCGGCTCTGTAGCTTGCGACTCACGGGCAGTCACTGGGCCTCAATTGTTAAGCTGCATCGCAGGGTCTTTTGCCCTGCCATCCATATCTGCCCCTCTATTATGCCCTGCCATCCATATCTGCCCCTTTATTATGCCAAGCCATCCATTTCTGCCCCTTTATTATGCCCAGCCATCCATATCTGCCCCTTTATTATGCCCAGCCATCCATTTCTGCCTCTTTATTATGCCCAACCATCCATATCTGCCTCTTAATTATTTATTTTCAATTACTTACCTTTTGGTGTCTTCCTCTGAGTCGCTGTCCAGCTGTCCCGTCTCTCCCTCTCTGATGAGTCACGTGGTGCGGAAGTACAGGTAATACAGGGAGCCCTGTAGGACCAAATCTCTTTTGTAGAATGGCAGTGACCGCATATGTTCAGTCACTGCCATTCTCAGTAACAGGATTGGTCTTACAGGGCTCCCGTAGGAGCCGTGTATTTCCTGTACTGTGTGTAAAAGCCCTGCTGCATATACCGCGCGGCAGGGCTTTACAAAAAAAAAAAAGAATTTTGTCCCGAGAGTCTGTGGGGGCGGGCGGGACTGTCCCACTGGAATCAGGACAGTTAGGAGGCATGTACGCGGGCCGGACAGCGATTTCCAAAGGGCCGTACATTGCCCAGGTCTGCCATATATGAATTATATTCCTATTTATAGATGAAGAGTAGTGTAGCAGGATTAGGATGACAGGTACCGTCTCCTGGAGTGGATGATGGTGAGCACAAATCCAAGGTTTCTGGTGCAACTCCAGTTTTATTAAGGAGAGAAATAAATTACAACTATAAAATGAACACCTTGACTGTCCAACACTAAGTATGAATCTTTCCTGTCTGTCAAAGACATAACAGAAAATATTGCTCATTTCCTTTCCACAGGCAATGAGAGAATTAATAGACTAGAGGCCCTAAACATCCAAAATGTGCATTATGAATGGAGCCCATCCTTACTCTCCATACATAACCCCATGAACCTTTGACAGACTTTTACCTAAGCCCAAAAGCTATTTTAAACAAACACAAAAACGTTTTCAGGGATTTAAATAAATGCAGTTCTAAAACCTTGGACAGATATACTTGCACTCAAACACTACTCCAGTATTCTTGCCACAGTTGTCGAAAAGTGGAAACTAAAAAGGTCGCCAAACTGACCCTTACTTAGCTTGCTGGCCTATCTCCACCCAATGCCACTTCCATGCTCTTCCATCTGCTCAGAGAGAAAGAAATGAGATCCCTTCTCTCTGAACCAAATTTAATGCTGTCACATTTGTGTGCTAGTTCCTTCTATACGTTTGTCATTAAAAAGAAAATCAAGGTAGCCTTTAATCATATGGTGGTGTTTAAACATCAAAATATGCAATTATGCACTTGATAGTTTACAGTTGATGTTATACTAACCAGACAATGAAATTAACTTTAACTTTAATGTTCTGTGTTTGAACCTTTAGTTGTTAAATTCTGTCCAAAGATATAACAAGAATAGAACCTGTAAGCCTCAGTTACTTAAACCTTTTTTTATTAAATATGGGGATAGGTGTGATGGGTAGTAAGAGAAAGGTATGTTTAAGTGCTTGAACTTAGTTACTCCTGGGCTAAACCATGTTGATTTCTGGGGGAGTCAAGTTAATTGTATTCTTTGCATGCAGGGATATATCTTTGAAATGCTTACTGCACACAGATACTGACCAGCTTTACTATCACACTGTTATTTAGACTTGGGATAGGAAACATCACCTGTCAACTCTAATACTGTTTGCAACAGATGAAATATGACTCCCCTGCAATCAACATGGTTTAGCCCAGGAGTAACTAATTTCAAGCACTTTATTAGGTCTAGATCCAGCCCAATGTTATACTGCAAAAGGAGTTAGCCGCACCAGATAATCTAGATGGCTGGACAAAAAAATAATATGTTATACTGCAGCTGTTGGCGATTGCAGAGGGCTGTGTGAGTGGGTTCAGTTGTCTCCATAAATTCTACTTTTTGTGTTGTTGCTATTCTTATAATTATCATTTTTAATTCTGTATTGTTTGTTTTTAGGATTGAAAATCATATGGAATTTCACAAAGCAGAGCCTAACAGCGGACAAGATGCGGATGCTAAACATCCTAAAAAAAGGTGTTCAGTGGAGATTAAAGGTTCGTTGTAAATGTTTAACAGTGAAAGTAGGCAAAAATACTGTACTATGTGGTCCACTCTGAGAACGCTCCCTTTTTCAAAAAGGGTTTAGTTCCGGGGATTTATTTATTTATTTTTAAGTATAAATCTAACCCCAACCCTTTCCCTAATCCTCCGTTCCCTGCAGCCTAACCCTAAACCTTCCTTCCCTGCAGACTAACTAAGATTCCATGCACAAAAACATGAAAAATAAGATGTCTTATACCGGTTATGAACATAGTGATGTCTCAAATAATATACGTGGAATATTTGGTAACTCCCACTATAAGAAGGACCAGGAATGGGTGCAATTTAATTGGTATACATTTATAACAACGAAACAAATAGAAGGGATAAAGTTCACAAAAGCAATTGGAGCTAGCCCATAATGTACCAATATAAGCAGTGCACACCGGGCCACTGTACTGTTAAAATATAATTACTTCATTCTTCAATCACAGTATTAAATCTTTAACCATAGTTAAGCATTATTGTCAATGATTTCTTATAAAAGACAAAATACATCATGAATCACATCATCATATACACATATTTAAAAACAAACACGGGTTACACCGCTCCGCTTATTGTCTGCATAAATGTTATTGAAGTGCATCATTGGCTAAGTCTAAAGCCAGCGTTAAAAACACAGCTCAAAGAAATAACCATCTCACAGGGGGTTTTCACTCCACTCAAGGAGCTACTACCTGACCCTACCTAACTGAAGCCAATACACAACAAATATACGTTACAAAAGATTTCGTTTTAAATGTGTATGTGATGTCTTTTGTCTTTTTTTGTAACAACTTATTGATAATAACTTAACTATGATTAAAGAATTTATACTGTGATTTAAAAAATTAAGTAATAATATTTTAACCCATTTAGATTCCCCTCCCGGTAGCCTAACTCTAAAACTCCCCTGCCCACAGCCTAACACTAAGACTCCCCTCCCCGCAGCCTGACCCTAAGTCTCCCATCCCCGCAACCTAACTCTAAGGCTCCCCTCCCACAGCTTAACCTTAAGTCTCCCATCCCTGCAGCCTAACCTTAAGACTTCCCTCCCCACAGCCTGACCCTGACCCTCCACTCCCTTTCCATGACGCTCACCCCAACCCTCCCTTTCCCAGAGCCTAACCCTCCTCCTAACCCTAAAAGTCCCTGAAGAGCTTACTCAATTCTTCGGAGGGGTCCGTGGCTGGTGCGGCAGGCGGCAGTTCCAAAAATGAATGGGTAAGTATGCTAATTGGCATACTTACACATTCTAAATAAAAATCGCAAAAGCTGCCTGTTCGAAATAGAGACAGACGAAAATCGTTTTTCAGCTGTCTCTATTTCTAAAACACAGCTCTCACCGGATTAAACTGTAGGTATTCTGTACCATCATCATCGGAAACTGCATCTCATTGTGTGGCTTGCACTTTGGACTAGTCTAATGTTTGTAATCGGTGATGTCACGATGTTGAGAGAAGTCTTTCGTTTGTACTGACACCCTATATTTACTGCAATGATTCCCGTTTATATTCCTGCTTAGGGTCCCCTTTGTGGACATGCATATTTTGCATTGTAGTTCAGGTTGGGGCTTCAGATCTTCAGTTCAGTCTTGTCAACATGTTCTATCTTTAAGAAAAGTTCAGTGTGTACTGAGCTTTAACTATGTTTAAGAAAATGTCTTTACTCCTAATCCATTAACTTTTCCTGGTCTCCAGTGAAATTTGACAAGCAACGTTTATAAAGTAAAGTAGCAGTTGAGGTTTTATTTGTCTTGGGTTTCATATTGTGATCATACAAATAAAACTTAATTATTTTCTATCAAAGTTTGCAAATGTTAGTTTGTCAACTTAGTTTAATATGTTTGCTTTCTTATTTTACCTTTTATTTAATAAAACAGATCAAGCCCAAGGAACACCTTCTCGAAAAGTGTGCCGACATGTTGTTCCTTCCAATAATGACTCTGACTCAGAACCAGGAAACAGGAGTGGCCTTGCACATGGAATTCCCATTCCAGGTACAGCAGTGGAGCAGGTATGTGTGTTACATACTAGTTTTTGAATGTAAGCAATTTTCAAGCTGCTTTTACAAATCCTACAGCATAGGACACCTTTAGATGCACAGGTTTCCTCTGCAGCAAGTATTCTGGAGTCTTGTTTTTTTATTTTTTTTGATTATAGACCCACAATTAGAATTTGCACAACATTAGTTCAAGCCTTATGTCCTGCAGATTGTGTTAGGGGGTCTCTTTCTGATGTTTTGTAAGTGAGGACAAGGGCAGTGATGTGAGGAGGGGCAATACAGGCAAACAGGAAGTCTCAGCTGAGCGGTATTTACAGCCATTTTCAGTTAGCCAAAGGGGGGAGTTGAGGCCATATTTCATGCCTTTAATGTACTTAATGTCTTTAACAGCAGCAAACTTGTATTGTTAAGGTTGTGCTGACACTCTGCAAGCCTCTGTCTTGGTAGAAAATTTAGATGTGTGATCGCTATTTCAATTATACATCTCAAATTAGTCTTTATTCTGTAATCCCCCATTCCCAGATAATTGCTGTGCATTTGTTCCAAAGTTTGCACCCTGTATTCCTATGACAGAACGTGGGTATTCAGTGCATGGTTCTAGAATCTAAGCCAATGCTTAAAAGAAAGGTAGTATTGTAGTGTTTTTTTTTCTTATTGGATACATCTTGGTGGAGCTTTTTGTTTTACAAGATATGTATTTATTTCCATTATATGCTGTTTCTGTATTTGAGAATGATATCCAATTTCTAAAAATAGCTTAGTTCTGTATTTGGATCTAATTAGAATTTCTCTTCAGATAACTCCCATGAAGATTAAGGTTGGCTCAGGAAATAAACATGAACAGACCCATAGATCCAAAAGAGCAGGTGACAGGGAAAAGAAGAAGCCCAGTTCACCACCAAATGCGCATGCGGAACATGCTAACGCTCGCTCTCTGTTACTTTCCTCTGACCCAATCTCCGACATGTCTATGGATTCAAAAGACACTAAAATCTCTAGTGACTGCTCAGCAGATTTGCCAGATGATAATGTTCAGCCCAGTTCACACATGATGAACAAAAAAAAGGGAGCCAAGCAGGAGCCCATAATGGAGTCATGTAAGTCTGCTCATTTGTACTACCTTATGTTTTCTGTCTAACCCAAGTTTCTGAAATTAATGTAATTGTGTCTATTCATTTATTTACACAAGATGGTGGTTACTCAAATCAATTTATAAGTTAATATAGAGCAGGTGCTAGCAAGGTATGGGGCGTTCACACTGTTCAAAAAATAGCCTCTTGCAATTAGCCAATAACCATCCATGACATTCTGAGCCGGATTCACGACACCGTACGTATTGCATATACGTCCGGTGTTTCCCGATATTTGATATTCTGCATGCGCAGTATCTTTTTCACGTAATCTACGTAACTTTTCGTTACGTAGATTGCGTATATGCGGTCTACACGACTGCATATGCGCAGTATCTTTTTCACGTAATCTACGTAACTTTTCGTTACGTAGATTGCGTATATACGGTCTAAAAGACTGCATATACACAATCTACATAACGGAAAGTTACGTAGATTACTTGAAAATAAAACTGCGCATGCACAATATCAAATATCGGGAAACACCGGACGTATATGCAATACGTACGGTGTCGTGAATCCGGCTCTCTATCTTTAAAATAAAAGTGCTTATCATCTGCAGATATATGATAAGCCACCAGCCACTTACAAGGCTTCTCTGTTTTGGCCCTAACTCTAAAACTGTCAGAGTCCCAACTTTGGGTCATATATGTAAATAAATGTATTTTTAAATTGCTGTTAATTTATGTCTGTACTTCACATCTGTACTTGAGTTTTCCTTTGGGATTCTTTGATTTATTATTAAGAATAATGTTATATATTTGATTGTTTTTCTTTTTTACTATAGCATTATCTAGTGAAGAAAAGAAAAGAAAACACAGAAAAACTGAAAGAGTAACCTGCACACAGGCTATAAGGGAAACATCAATTGAAATAAAGGAAGATATGCAGGAAAATCCTTCTCCATGTATCAAAGAAGTGCCTATGGTATGCTATGTTGTGTTATTAGACAAATATTAAGTATCTAATGCTTTTATAAGTTACGAATGTTTGATTTGTTAAGTAACTACTTAACAAATCACTACTATAGATAACTTGCAGGACTTTCCAACAAGGAATGTAGTCCAAAGCCCTTTCAGTAGTAATAGCTTGTATGTTTACCACTGTCTGAGCTCTGTCTAAAGCTGGTATACACTTATGCAATCATACTTGAGACATGATGTCTCATATAGATGTGATACAATTTCACTGATGATTGCAAGCCCAGACAAGGATGCCGATTCACATGTACACATTATACCAGTTTACCATCAGATCTGAGATCATCATCTATTCTAACCATTTATTGAAAGGAAGTATCTCTGTGCACACTGTACAAATATTATCTGTCTATGCAGCACAGAAGACAACCAGAAAAGTCAGACATACACGCATACAGACTTCACACTTTTGTTTGACATTGTACTATCAGTGATTGTGAGATTTAAGAATGTCATAAAACAGTTTGACCTGTTTTAGCACAACAAATTATGATTGTGGGAGCGTACACACATTGGTGCAAATGGTCTTAAAATCACATGATTGGCTCAATAATTGGAGGTGTGTACCCAGCTGCAGTCTGCTTAATAAATCACTTCACTGTGTTTGAAAGATACTCTTCTTTTTCTTTTTAATGAAGCTCTATCTTGTTCTTGTTTTTTTTTTCTTTATTTGTAATGTTAGTTTTTATTTCTCTGAAGTTTGTATTAATTGTAAAAGCTACCTGCCAATCTTAACTACGTCTAATATTTTACGTTTTATATAATACAGGATTGCTGTGATGCAGTAATTGTATCCACAAAATTAGCAGATGTTTCAGTGCTGGAGTTAAACTTACTGAATGTGTACTTTGGCAAAATGAAAGCCGCATCAACTGGTTCTCTTAAGGTGAGTTATAGATGGCTTTATTATGTGTCTCTACTTTGGGTATTTGTTGTTTCTGTGAGCATAACCAATGAAAAATATTACATGTCAGTTGATAAAATTATGATTAAAATATGTAAATTATATAGTAATCATTTGTTTCTTTTTTTTCTCTGCAGTTTACCATGACATCAATTGAAATTCCTCTGAAAGGCAAGTATGGAATAACGGATTCTTAATGCGTAATGTTTGGGTATTTTATTAGATTTTTTTTTAGTAACTACTAAAGTTCCCAGCGATATAGCCTGAATGCTACTGTACTGTGTTTAATGTGTTCTGCATAGAGCATGATATCCCCAATGTAACCACTCACATTCAGTGTATTAACAATAGTCTGGGAGGATATTTTTTTTACTCCCAATAAAAATATACATTTTTTAGAGGCTACGAAAGTTAAACATAAAATAGAATGTATTTAAATTTGTTTTTCTTGCCTAAGTACATAATACCATCAGAGTAAATATTAGCTTCTTGGATGATCGGAAACAGGTTTTTGCTACCGTGCGTGGAAATACATGGAAATATTTATTATTATTTTTATTTGCAGTGTCATTGGACAAAAGTACATGCTTGACATTGGACACAGGGAAATTACAAAAGTATGGATTGTGGTTTAGAAAAACAAGAAGCTTTAACAGAAGCTCTGCTGTCATTATATTGTGGATAGCCACAGACTATGTATCTTACTATGCTAAACAAATGAATTTACCTCCCATAAACCAAGCATGTGAGTATGAATGTTGTATAAACGGATACCTTTCCTCTTCCGGTTACTAGGTCTTTTTTGTGCTTCTCCTTCAGCTGTCCATTTCTTCACTATGGCTACTTTGGGACATATGTCTATATCTGTCTCTTTCTAAAGGAGAAAAGTTGCAGGGGGTAAAACAGCAAACTCTGCTAAATCTGCTTTACACCTTGAAATGGAAAATGCTGCAGTTCTCATTCTTCATCCGCTTAGTCCTGACTAAACATTGAAGTTCGTGTATTGTGTAAATATTGATTTGTAGTTGTACATCATTTTCTGCGTTTTTTACTCCCTACAGCTAAATCAAATGAACTAATTTTTTTGGAATTAGTCAAACCTCCCAACGGCAACGAGCAATTACTCCTTTCCGATATCATGAAGGAAGCTAGCAAGAACGCTTCACCTGCTCTCGCTGATAAACTCACCTGGAAGGAAATGTATAACATTTTGGAAGTTTTGCCCCCTAACGAATGCTCTTTCGGGGAATATATTACTTCCTTTAAGAATCAACAGAGTATGCAGTCTAGCAGTGAACCTCCTCCAGCAAAGGTAGCTTTCTTAGTAAGAATAATAAGTTAAGATAGTAGTCACACAGTGGATGAAAGAGTGCACACTGTTTTGTGAGAAGAATAGAAAATAATGTAGTGAATATTACAGTTGGCCTATGCATACCAGTGGCACTGTGTTCTCTGTAGAAAAACCAATCACTTTTGTTTTGGGATAAACCATGTAAGCAGAGCCCAGTTCTGACATACTGCTCACATACTGTTATAGCTAGTTTAGTTTTTCATGTAAATACCCATGACATATAATATAGTCTTAGCAGAGGTGTGACTTTCATTTTCTAAAATATTCATACATACCTGTGTATAAGAACAGCTTTGATCCTAATTGGCTTCTAAGGTCTACCAAGCCTTAGTGCATCAATGTGGAGGTTGTGATGATTACAATTCCCTCTGGCATTTGTGCATATCTGGAGTAATAGTGTAGCTTCATTGCTGGTTTTGGTTTACTTCCAGGCTTCCGCATTAAAGCCTTGCTACATCATGAGCCAGAACTCTGAAGAGGATGTTTTTACTTGTTCTCTGACACAGGAAAAGGATACACTTATGCCTATAGAGGCCTATGAACCACTTGCGAGGTTGGTGTCATTCATTTTAAATATTTTTTCAGTGTATACAGTGTATAACTTTTTAGTGCTTTATTACTAAAACAATACATTATGAACAGGGGCAAAATTTTCTACAATCAGGGACATGTCTGATTGTCCTGCTTCAAGATCCTAGCAAGGTCTCTAAAAATTGCTGAGCAGAAAGTGCTCTTTGAGTGGCGAGTGCTATACCATGCGTGCATACAAAGAAGACAGACAGATTTTACTTAGGCCGAGATTGGCATAAGGCGATAGGACTAGATCCAAACTTCTGATATTACAAAGGGAATCTGATGCCAAGTCCCTGCTGGCTTCTGAGACCTGATGGCTCACAGCATGTGGATGGCATAAGAGTCTGAATAGTACAGATGATGCTTGGCATGCCCTCACTGTACACGCTGCATATAGGAATCACTTAATGCCCCATTGTCCGCAATGCTCCCAGGGCAGAACACTGGATCCACCATTTTGGAACTATGATCCATTCCTAGTGTTGTCCTAGAACGCTATTTGAAATGGCTTCTACTAGGATCCATACCTCCTGTTGGTGGAAAGCAAAGTATAATCAGTCATGAATGATATACATTTTTTATTATCTATTCTGTTATATATCTCATTGACGGCACAAGCACACAAGTCGGACAATGAGTTATAAACTTTAATTTCCTTCATTTTTTTTTCTTAGTATATTTTATGATATAGAATTTATCACTAACATTACTTATTTTATTTAGATTTTTATATGGAAGATCCACTTTTTTTGTGGCAATCAATCACCATTAGTGCAGATGATTAACATCTACTAAACCTTGTTAATAGTAATGAATTAAATTGAGTAGTATTAAAATACCACATTCATGTGACTTCTTAAACTATCATAGACAAAACATGTCTGTAGAATTTTACACTTGTGAACTGCGCTGAGGGATATTTACATATATATTGTGAAAATACATCAGTGTTATTTCTGTTTATTTTTCAGATTAGTGGTTTATCCTCCTCCACCCACTAAAGGTGGCCTTGCTATTACAGAAGACGACATTGATTGTTTGGAAGATGGTGCATTTCTTAATGATGTTATTATTGACTTTTATCTTAAGTGAGGTCTTTTGTTTTCACTATACAATACTGTAATGTTGTTATTTGATATTTGTTTCAACCAGTAACATTTCTGCATCTCCTACACTTAAGTCGATGCCATTCACTATATTTATAAGGAACAAAAGAAAAGTCAGGCGCTCTAAACAAACGGTATATAACATTGTGTCAGCACATACATAAAAAGGAGGTTTAGTTCACAATATAGCTATATTGGGTTAAGCTCACCTGCCCAGCGTCAAGGCACCTCCTGTAGGTGAGTCCCTATTCATCTGCTATATGTGTACACAGGAGGTCTATATTAAGACATTCCTGCCATATGAACAGTGTGCAGCGGCCATATTTGGGAGGGGTCAGGGTTCCAAAGTAGAAATAGTAACAGTAACAAGCAAATACAAGGCCGTGCTTCTAATTCAGTATATGAAATGTGTGCAAGTGTATATATAAATGAAGAGTTGCAGCCAAGGACCAAAGTGACCACTATGTAAATACAAGGAGCAAAAGAGAGGTCCGGCGCTCCAAACAAACAGTAAATAACATTGTTTCAGCACATACACAAAAAGGAGGTTTAGTTCACAATATATCTATATTCGGTTAAGCTCACCTGCCCAGGGTCAAGGCACCTCCTGTATTTATGTTTGAAAAGATCACTTAGCAGTCCCCTTAAGTAAAGCTAACCATACACCAGAAGCACTATGGTACGATTATTTGGTCTTTTGGCTAGCGCCCAATAATTTAAGGGAGCTAATCAGATTAGTGAATGGCTCCCTATTTTTTAAGTGCCTCCCTCTTCTGCTAAGATTATCGGTCCCAGCAGGAGAGGTGTATGGTGCCGATAACGGGACATTTCCCTGGTGTGAAATTGGCTCATTTATCAGGACACCCCCTGCTGGGATCAATAATTGACCTGGCCATGCTTTACATCGTAGCTCTAAGATTTAAATGTTGTATGCTGTTCTGTTTGGACAGAAAACTTTGCCAAAAATTAAGTGGAAGATTTAGTTTTGTGTGTGTGTGTGTGTGTGTGTGTATATATGTATGTATATATATATATGTG
>WWET01002995.1:160219-179557 GCA_011038615.1 Limnodynastes dumerilii
ATATATTCAAACTGACACTAGACTGTCTCAGCGAAACAGTTTCAACTATCACCACCATCAGCTGGACTCAAAAGTGTCATAGATTGGCAATGTGGCAAAGTTTCTTCTTTAATGTGACTTTGTCATGTAAGGTGAAAATAAAGTGAAACTAATTAGACTTAAAAACATTGTCTAGCCCCTTCCCCCATTTGCAAAGCTGCCTTCATTGTAAATAATTGTTATCTCCTTCACCTTTGTATCCAGACATTAATTAGCATTGACTGGCCAGCTGGCACTTTGCAAGGTTGTATTTCTTTGCTTGTTCATGTATATTTTGTTTTGACTTGTGTCCAACAGAAGCTGAAATATAGGATATGTGTTAATGTGTATTACTTTATCCTCAGATATCTGATGTTGGAAAAATTTCCTCGAGATTTTGCAAAGAAATGCCATGTATTTAGTAGCTTTTTTTATTGGTCACTAACCCGTAAGGACGGTGTCACAAATCAGCAGCCGTAAGTAGTTTAATCATTTTTTTTGCACTAGGTTTGCTTGTAAAAGTATGGGCTGGTGCTGAAATGAAGGCCTCCAATCTGCATTGTTTTGTTGCGTTGTATACATAATTGATGCGTTTGGAAGGTGAAATTTGTAAGAGAGAATTTTACATCTAGAGTGTTGACTTTTTTAAATTGCTGCCTTTGAAATTATTTTGTGCATATTTTCCTCCCATAGATCTGCATATGAAAGGCACCAAAGAGTTAGAACTTGGACACGACATGTAGACATCTTTTCCAAGGACTTCATCTTTGTGCCTGTTAATGAACAGTAAGTGTATGACACTGTGAACAAATTTAGCAAAAAAAAATATAAAGGAAAACTGGTTTAGTTATTGACTTTATTTTTAAATGTTTTTTATGTTTTCTGCTATAAGATTTATGTTACAGTTCTGTGTTGGGGACAGATCGGCTTTGACTAAACCTGTCTCATCACATTAGTGCAAGTTGACAAGTTTAATTATGTGAGAGGGGGCTGACCTTCTCTATTTTCAATTACAGTGGAATAAAGGATAGTATATTCAAGCTTTATGTCTTCAGTGTAAAGATATAAACTGTACAGCTTGGATTCCTAACACTGGATTTATTCATTAAGAAACTTCTGAAAGCATTTTTTTATTTGTTTCTGTTCTTTTTTAAAAGAGGGTTATTAAATTAAGCAAAACTAGGTGAGAAAACACCTATCCCTACATTTGTCTTCATTTCTCTGTTAGAATAATAAATAGATCCTCATGGCTGCATGAGATACAGCAGCACATATTTTTTAGTTTCCTCTTTTTTTAATGGTTATTAAATTGAAGCTTCTATCATTTTCCTTTCTAAGTTTTTCACAACAGGTCCCACAATCCTCATACCGACTGGGGAAAAAAAGGAAAGGGCAAGGATTGCAGGGCTCATAGTTAAATAGCAGAATTGGTTTCAGATGTTAAAAAATGGAATGTGATTCAATTTGTACAAAACAGAATTTTCAGTAATCCCATGATACTTTATAAAGGGTTAGAAGTGAATCAGATTCATATTCAGAATCAGATTTTATGATATCACACATTTCTGTTACTTTTTAAAAGATATGGAAAATATGACAGATGATATAAGAGAATCTTTTGGGGATTTATCTTTGTAAACAAACCCACCCACACACATTGTACTTGAATTTTATGAAGTTTGGCTTATCGTAAAAAGTTTGTGTGCAAAAAAATCCTTTCGGTTTCTCAAACACCTTTTGATGGTATCATGATCCAACGTTTTCTTTGTAAATACATTTGTATTGTGTGCATAAAAACTTTGCTGAATATTAAGATTATTATTATTATCGTTTATTTATAAGGCGCCACAAGGTGTCCGCAGCACAGTAGAAAATAAATCAAAATACAGTACAGACATACAGGGCATAGATGGGACAGCATAGTGCGTAATAAAATACAATCTAAATATAAAAATATCACAAAAATACAATAAAGTGAAGCAAGCACTGAACGCAAGGCAAAATGCGAAGTGTCAAGCTTGGTAGATCAGTGAGAGGTTGAGAGGGAGCCACCAGGTGGGGATGTGGTAAAAGGGTAGCCGAGGGGGACAAGAGGGTATGAGGAGGGGAGTGGTGGAGAAGGGAACAACATTAGGATGGAGGGCCCTGCTCACATGAGCTAACACACTGTGGGAAGGATGTACTTACAGAAGACATAAGGAGGGGGAAATGGCAGATGGTCTACAAATGTGTACATGTTCTTCATCTCATTTGGGGTACATAATCACCTTGGGATTAGGATGAGAAAACAGAAGCAGGGAATTTAATTAAGATCTACAGATAGAATTCAGCTTTTACCTTCTTTATCCCGTAGAACCGTTAGTTTGTTTGTGTTCAAGGAGACAGGTGTACATGCCTGTATATTTCCATTTACATCTACTCAAATGTTTTTGATTTGTTAGTGGTTGTTTTATAGCTTTCTGGCACTGGTCTTGGGAAATTGATGTGTAGTCTAAGAAGTGTGTAAGTGTTGTACCCTTTGATAAGATGACCTGGACTTGATTAAATGATACACACAGCATATAAGAGTACGTTCCTAAACTGATAATGTAAGATTTATTAAAGGGACTGTGTCCCTATTGCAGATCTTAAGTATTTAGGACTGATTTCATACATGTATTTTTATTTGTGCGGATATGCGATTATCAAATATATTTGTATCGGTAATGACAGGTCCATTGAATGTAGACATCTGTGTGGTTGCTCAACTACCCTTGCACCAATGGACTTCCAGTGTCCATAACCTACCTACCTTTTAGTTTTCCAACTTGTGTGAATGTAAACTGTCTGCTTCAATCATCAAGTTATATTGATTTTATCCATTTTGTTTTATTTATTATTGTCTTAATAATACATTTCTAATTGTTATCTAGCTTATTCTTGTGAATTCTATATATGTATATATTTTTGACTATCTCTCAAATTGCCAAGTAGTATCTAGCTCTCCAGTTTTTATTTGTCTGGTTCAAATGTCTAGGTCACACAGTCCATTGGCACGTTTATACTTTACATTGTAATACCACATATCACACACACTTGCAAGCACCGCCCAAACCCTCTGTTGGAAGGGTCATATATCGGATGTGGATAGAGCACATAGCATTTTTATCAGGTAGCATGGATGCCTGTGCAGATTGCAAAAACGAACTATATCTGATCCGAACACATGGAATACTTAGATCTTGGCACCCAGTTCCTTACTGACCGTTCTCTTGCAGTTCTCATTGGTACCTTGCAGTGATATGTTTTCCTGGAATGGAGGAAATTATATATGAAGAAAAGACAAGTCAAAAGGCTGTTCAGCATAACAAAACAAATACTGATTCTGTTATTGTATTCAATGATACCATTTCAAAAAAAGAGGAAAGTGGAAACAGTGAGTCTGAAGGTAAGACCTGTCCCCAATAGTTAAATAAACAATTTCTTACTGCCCCTTTCACCCATCACATGGTATAAAATCTTTCAGCATTGTTGTGCAAGGTATTGTTTTCATTACATATTTCCTGAGGATGCATCTTTTCCTCTGTGTAATATTCATCTAGTTTCTGATATTTCTCAGTGCATGAATCAACTTTAACGATCAACCGTTTGCTGGAAAGTGATGTTCAGCTATTTATATTTGCATGCCATTCACAAACATAGGGCTTGCTGAGATGCTGGGATTGTGCTCTACTGTGACCCTATGTTATATCCTAAAGACACCTCTGCAAGTCCCTAAGACTTTGATTAAATGTTCAATTCATTATTTCTGAACTTTAACCACAAGCAAACCAGGATAGGGGGAATGCAAAAATGTGAAATAATAAAAAACAAACAAAAACTTTTATCCCTTATGTATGTTATACGTTTATGGATCTTTCTTTGTGATCACCTAAATATTTTTAATACACATAATGCTTCCTAATGCTTTGTATTGATGATCATCATGATTTTCTTTTGGTTTTTAGGCTCAAGTTCCAATCAGGAACATACAGTAAGTTGTTTTTTGTTTCTCATTTCCTTGAACTTAACTACAGTGCCACCTTCTCTGTGTCTCTGCACAATCGGCATTCTATGGGCCTCATTTACTAAGATCAATGTTGGTCAAATCGTCCAAGGTCCTGGGACTTTAGCTGTGTTTTCACCATCATCATATTCACTAAAGCCAAGGTCCCGGGACTTTGGGCTTTTTCACAACGAACTCGACCAACATCGATATATCCTCCCAGTCCCGATTTTTCTAATGTTAAATATATAACACGGTTGATTCACTAAAGGCGATTTGACTAAATCGCCTCTAGTGCGATGTTTGAGGGCTGGAAAAAAAAGCGCCTCCTGTGTGTGGCGCTTTCATATCAAGCGGCACACACTTTAATAGAAAAACATATGTCAACATAGTTGACGTGTTTTTCACACAGTAAAAAACACTAGATGCATTTTTCTATCACTTATCCTGCCGACGCATATACTACTATAAGGAAAAGAATGGCCATTTGTTTGTGGCCATGCTAATCCTTATACTAGTGTAAGCAGAAGCCTGATAAGTGATAGAATTCTACAATCAAATGTGTAATATGTCCATCAAAAATGTTAAAAAGACCCCAAATAAACATTTCATCATCACATGACCTAACAATACATTTTTAACCATTTAAAATGTTTTAAAAAAATATCCCTTATTGTGTATATAGAATTGCATGGTGGCCATCGTTTACAAATGTACACTAAAGTGTATTTCTCAGTAAAAATGTGTAATAAAATAATAAATAAAAGTAGCGACTCACCATTTAGCAGTCATCTGTCTTGGCATGACTTGCTTGGATTTTCATCTTTCTGTGAAGATCTTCTTGAAATGTTGATTGAAGATGCTTGTCAGCTTGCTTGAAGAGGTTGGTCCAGTGCTTGCAGCTGGTCTTCTGACTCTTCTGGCACTTGCCATGATGTCCTCCTTCTTCCTCTTCTGTGTCCCCGCTACTAATGACCGGTCTGTCGCTAGAGGGCATCCTTTTATAGAAAATATGACGTCATAAACCAGAGCGCTCACTAGAGCCCCATAATGTAGATGACGTCATATTTTCTATAAAAGGGTTCCCTCTAGCGACAGACCGGTCATTAGTAGAGGGGACACAGAAGAGGAAGAAGGAGGATATCGTGGCAAGTGCCAGCAGAGGCTGAAGACCAGCTGCAAGCACTGGACCAACCTCTTCAAGCAAGCTGACAAGCGTCTTCAATCAATATTTCAAGAAGATCTTCACAGAAAGATGAAAATCCAAGAAAATCATCCCAAGACAGATGACTGCTAAACGGTGAGTCGCTACTTTTATTTATTATTTTATTACACGTTTTTAATGCAAAATACACTTTAGTGTACATTTATAAACGGTGGCCACCATGCAATTCTATTTACACACTAAGGAACATTTTTTAAACATTTTATTCATGGTTAAAAATGTATTGTTAGGTCATGTAATGATGAAATGTTTATTTGGGGACTTTTTAACATTTTTGATGGACACATTACACATTTGATTGTAGAATTCTATCACTTATCAGACTGATGCTTACACTACTATAAGGATTAGCATGGCCACAAACACATATACATACCTACGTACATACATACATACATACATACATACATACAATAAGGGATATTTTAAAATTTTTTAATCGTGGTTAAAAATGTATTGTTAGGTCATGTAATGATGAAATGTTTATTTGGGGTCTTTTTAACGTTTTTGATGGACACATTACACATTTCATTGTAGAATTCTATCACTTATCAGGCTGATGCTTACATTACTAAAAGGATTAGCATGGCCACAAACACATGGCCATTATAGTAGTATATGCTTCGGCAGTCTAAGTGATAGAAAAATGCATGACAATTTTTAAATGGAGAATTTTCTATTTTGAAATCGATCAACATCGACGTTGAATCTAGATCGATGCCAAAAATACGGGCATAGTAAATGCTGCTATTTTTGGGAAAAAAAATTGCTGCAAAATCACAGCGATGTCTATCGATTTAGATTCGCTGTCAAAAATTGACCTTAGTAAATGAGAACCTTTGTGTCTGTCTGCTTCTCGCAAATTTTATATAAATGCAGTGACTATTTATTGTAGCACACTGTTGCACAGATGTTACTTATTTGAGAGCTATATCACCTAGGGTTAATTTACTTGGTAAGAAGCCAATTAACCTACCTGTATGTTTTTTTGGAGTGTGGGTGGAAACCGGAGCACCCAAAGGAAACCCACGCAGACACAGGGAGAACATACAAACTCCTCACAGTTCAAGCCTAGTCTGAAAATCACACTCAGCCACCGTGTTGCCCCTAGTACTAACCAAACTACTATAATATAGTTTTTTCTTTGTTTTGTTTTGTTTTTTTATTTATTAAATTAATTTAAATATATATTTTTGTGTTGTATAGCACTTTTGAGACCTGTATAGGAGATGAAGCAATTTTAAGAAACCTCCTCAGTAATTATTTTATTTTACAGAAACCAAAAGAAAACAGTGGAAAGTGTTGTAAAAGGTAATATATTAGTTGACATCTGTATTTTCTTTGTATTTGTAGCACTGTTTTAGGGATTTTTTTTATTGTGCTATAGTTCTTTTTTGTTATTTAAGTAATAGTTGTGTAACTGCATATTTCAGTGTTTACATTTCCTAAAATGCAGATAACAAGTCAAATAGATTCCTTGTCCATCTAATCCTCTTACACCATATGTCGATCACAATTTTAGCTGCTTAGTGTAACAGTAATTTATTAGTCTTTAAATATTTTCCAAGGTGTACTTTTTAGTGTATTTTAAGAAAACCTCTTCAGAATAGATTGCCATCTCTACAGCAATCTGTACACTAGCTTTTTGGTTCACTTTGACATTCAAAAATAATATTATTATTTGCTTAAAAAACTTCTCTTAAAACTTATATTAAGCTCTTTTAATGATCTAATTGACTTAAGTAGAGTAGGCATGTCCAGCCACATGAATTTGGCAGTTACTGGGCCAGTTTATTTGAAAATCTTTAAGTTCTTTAAAATTCTTTTCTGTTTGTCCAGTATTTGTCGGGTTTTGTTAACAAAACTGTTTCAACAAAGTTTATTAACTGTCTACTTAGCATAGTTTGCTGTAATGCATATGGGGGGGGCGGGGTGATGAGGTTCCAGGCTACTTTTCAATAAAACCTTCAGATCCTTGGTACACATTTAGTTGGTTTGATGTAACTTTAAGTCAACATTTTGAGTAGAGGGCTGTAAAAAATATTTTTTTTACCAAATTTCTTATAATATTTGACATGTTGCGAGTGACATTTATTATTTATGAGAGCAATTTTTATACTAAACTTAAAAAAAATACATTCTTTGTAGTTTAAACAAATAAGATGAAGTGTTTTTTATTGCTGTGTGTTTAGTCAAAAGACAGACTAATTAAGCTCCTGGTCTTTTCCTTCTGCATCACCCACTTCCTACCACTTCATTCGTGCTATTTGCATTCTGTTTCATGACACAATAAAATGTGTTTATGCATTATATGATTATTTTCTTATTCACAGGCCCTGCATCCTTATTTTTGATTCTTTGAAATCTGGATCTGTCTATACCACTGTTAAAGTTTTGAAAGAGTAAGTGACTTCAGATTGTTTTCAAAACAAATATCTACATGTTCCAGATCGGATATGGCAAATAAGAAATTCTGAAATCTGAGTAATATGTTTTTTTTTTATTTTTATTTTTAATTATAGTTTATGTTGGAGAACATCCACTCTACAGTTTTTTGTGTTAACTTTTTGTTTTGTTATGTCAAATATTATAGAAACTTATTCTGACTTGTGGATTTAATTTTATTTTTATTAGGCACTTTCAAAATTGTTTATTCACGTTACTAAGGTTTGGTACTCCAATTTCTTGTGTTTTAGAGTTTGCTGTATCTGGTTTTAAAATGTCTGATAGCAGATATTAGAAATCCCACAGAAATAAAATCCATTTTAAATAGAGACAGGCTTCATTGGTTATTAGTTCAGTTAGTTAGTTCAAATATATTTGATAGAAAAAGGAGAGTGGTTTTTAATTATTTTCAGAAAAAGGACAAGAATTATTTATTATTATTTTATATTAATTTATTATTTTTATTAAAGTTTATTAATATAGCGCTAAAAATCGTCCGCAGCACCTTACAGATTAGACATTCACATCAGTCCCTGCCCCTATTGGCGCTTTGTTCTAAGGTCCCTAACACATACACATACACTAGGGTTAATTTACTCAGCAGCCAATTAACCTACCAGTAGGTTTTTGGTATGTGGAAGAAAACCAGTACACCTTGAGGAAACACACACACACACACACACACACACACACACAGATAAGGCTTCGTCCGGGAATTGACCTTAGCACTATAAGACACAAGTGCTACTCACTGAACCACCGTGTTGCCTAAAAACATGATTGTTGCATTTTCACACTTAACACAAACATTTTAACAAAAAAAAAATAATAATTTTGGGCAGCTTATTAAATTTTCTCTTAATTTAATTTTGGATCTTGTTAGGTATTTGAAAGTTGAATGGGAACTGAAGAAACAAACTCCACAAAAATTCAGCAGCACCATGGTGAACATATTTCCTAACGTTCCAAAACAAAGGAATGGAACAGACTGTGGATTATATCTTCTGCAGTATGCTGACAGCTTCTTTGAGGTATGTAACTGTTACTACTCAGTTCTTTTATCTCTGGAGTGTGTATTCATTTTTATTACAATGCTCTGAGAGGAGCACCTGGCTTAAGATATTTTAGCGCATCATGATTAGCTGGATTAGCATTTTGGTAGTAGAAGCCATTTACAAACTCTTATCTAGATGATACTGATGCCCTGATATTTTGCGTTGACTGATTCCAATGTACCTGAACCAATGCTGGCGGTGCAGCCAGGGACCTGGTGAACCTCTGCATATCTGGTGAAGTTGCCCTTTAATCAAGCTTTACTGTGATTACATCCTTTCTCTGGCATCCCAAATTGAGGGAGAGACAACTCCAGGCCCCATGATCTGGTTTTTAAATCTTTTAGACTGCTCTCTTTCACAACAAAAACACTTGCAGTCACTATATCTTAGTATAGTAATGCCACTAAAGCCCTTATCCCTTTGCATGGGAATTCCCCCGCCCCCCCCTACCATGCGAGAATGGCTCATAAGGGTAAATTTCTACATAGGAACGGATGATCTCACCTCTGACCCTGGACAAGTATACAAATGCTTTCGGGAAACCTGGTTCTACTGGCTAGAATTTCAGTCCACTGATAAATATCTAGACCTAATAAGGTCCCCCCCTTACGTAACTCAGTAACTGTGCTTCGAGAAGACCTTAGCTACATTGCCTAACCTTCCAGAATTTGCATTGTAGCCATCCATTTCTTTGTTATACTTCAACATTAGATGACAAGTGAAAGCAGAGATTCTTTCCTCTTGAACCTTTCTTTAGCTTCTCAGAAGCGATCCTTTTTGGTACCCCTCTCCTGCCATCCCCCCAATCCTATTCTTACTCTTCAAGATCCTATCTTTACAATAACAAATAAAAATTGAGTCACATTTTATTAAGCTTTTATTTAATGTCACGTAATAATGAATGTATAGATTTGCTACTGGTACTGTCATAACGTATTGGTCATTGTTTTTGAAAAATATTTGCTGTACTGTGGATTTGTGCTGACTTGTTGTACAAATGTATTGTGTGTTAGCTCTTACGTGACTCAATAAAATAATTTACAAACAATGCACTGAGAGATTATAATATTACGTAGTCTAGTTATTACCAACATAATAAATATATTGAAAATTGTGAGTGATATGTAATTATTACTAGAAGACAACAAGGAAAGAAAGATTTGAGTTCTACTTACTACTCTTTCACATGTAAGCATTTATTTGTTGTTATGTAGGGAATAGAGATTAGTTTTGCTGTATATATTAACCTATATTATATTTATCAGGTAGCAGCATTATTTACATGAAGTGATAGAAATTTCTGAAAGAAGTTTTCTTTGTTGCTTTGTCCTTTAGAAACCGATTGAGAACTTTGATACGCCAATGCATTTGGAGAACTGGTTCGCTGACTGTGAAGTGAGAAATAAAAGACATCAGATAAGAGACTTGCTTCTGCAGCTGCACATTGAACAGAAACAGAAGGGCGTGCAATTACCATTTTGATATTGATATTTTTTGTAAATAAATTTGTATATATTAATATTTGACTTGTAAAAATGTGTTAATATTCTTGCTATATGCTGCTGTTAGACGTATACTTTTTACACTCAGTGTTGTCTTATTAAAAAAAAAAATAAAAACATTTTCAGTGGGCAATTTTTTAAAACAAATGTTATTTATTGTCTTGTTTCTTTCTGTTGCTCAATTGACATTGACTTAATTGACATACAGTTCTGATTACAGTACTTATGTAATATGCCTCAAATAGAAAATATGTTCGAAGCTAAATGAAAATCATTATAAAAAATTGGGGTATCTATCATCTTATTATCTTGCTTATCAAGATTTGGTTTAAAGCTGGGTACACATTATGTAATTATTGCGCCGATCATATGATCCCAGACCATTTGGAACAAAATGTGTGTGTACATTGCCAGAGTCTTGATTGGTAGTGATAAGAAGGGTAAAAATGTTTACTGCATGGTGGGATGAGGCAGAGGTCCGCTTACAGATTAAATCAGGATCTGCTCCATTTTACTATGATCTCTAGGTCATCCATTAACAAAGAAACCAAATCTCTCAGAAAATTGTTACACAACATCTTTGTCCAAATATCCTAATGTGGTAACCTTTAGATATGTATTTTTTATACTATGAATATATATAACCATTGAGCAATAATTATTTCTGGGACAGCTTATATATCAATTAACTGGTTGAGTGATGGTTGTTAATGATTCTTATAATATATATAATCTCCTTATGAGTATGAGTGTGTCAGCTACAATTTATATAAAATTGTCAAAAATTTCCAACAGAGTTCACTATGTATAAATCCCTTCTGTGTTGAGTATTCCACTGTATGATCCCAATATTAGGTCTCCATGTGAGGGTCTAACCACATATATAGGTACATGGGAAAAATGGTCGAAGAAATGGTTAACAGATAAAATGTAAACAATATATAGAATGACAACATAAGTCTATACTTACCCCTAAAAAAAAAAAAAGTGTAAGCGGTGGATCAGCCCCTACATATTTCTGATGTATGCAGTCTGGACACCCAGAATCTGCTGGATAACTGTAGCCACGTTACAACAGCATACCCTTAAAGAACACATCCAGGTAAAAGGTAAAGCCTGGTATGAAGTAATGGACACCTGGGGCCAGATTTACTAAGCTGCGGGTTTGGAAAAGTGGAGATGTTGCCCATAGCAACTTTAATACTGAATAAAGTCTTAAACTCGGGCTTCTGGTTCCGGCAGGTACATGAGCGACCGCTGAGAAGCCAGGCACCTGATGGACAAGTTCTTGCGCTCCACCATGCCCCCAAACACGAGTCGCAATAGGCAGGAGGGACAGTGCTCTGGAACGAAGATGGTGGTGGTAATGGGGCCTGAAGAGCCTGCAGTATCTAAAAAAAAGCCTCTTCCCCTGCACATCAGGACTCCTTACCACCATCTCCCAGCAATGTAAGCCCTACACACCTCACACATTCTCCTGAGAAGGCAGATACTTCAGATCAACATGTCTCTCCAGCTCAGCTTTAAGACACGTGCTCACAGAGTTCTCCCAATGCTGAAGCAGTAAAGGGCTCACATACTATATCATATGCAGCAGCTGTTCAAAATACTCAAATTTCTCCTCATGATGCCAGTCTGCAATTATTAAGCGGTGGATCAGCCCCTACATATTTCTGATGTATGCAGTCTGGACACCCAGAATCTGCTGGATAACTGTAGCCATGTTAAAACAGCATACCCTTAAAGAACACTTCCAGGTAAAAGGTAAAGCCTGGTATGAAGTAATGGACACCTGGGGCAGAATCTGCTGGATAACTGTAGCCATGTTAAAACAGCATACCCTTAAAGAACACTTCCAGGTAAAAGGTAAAGCCTGGTATGAAGTAATGGACACCTGGGGCCAGATTTACTAAGCTGCGGGTTTGGAAAAGTGGAGATGTTGCCCATAGCAACTTTAATACTGATTAAAGTCTTAAACTAGGGCTTCTAGTTCCGGCAGGTACATAAGCAATCGCTGAGAAGCAGTGCTCTGCCTGGGCATCTCATTAAGCGGCACCATATCGGCAGCAAATAGTGCTGAGAAGGACAATCGGCACAGACACACTTACCAGGATCCCCAGGCACCTGATGGACAAGTCCTTGCGCTCCACCATGCCCCCAAAAACGAGTCTCAATAGGCAGGAGGGACAGCGTGCTGGAACTAAGATGGCGGTGGTAATGGCGCCTGAAGAGCCTGCAGTATCTAAAAAAGCCTCTTCCCCTGCACATCAGGACTCCTTACCACTATCTCTCAGCAATGTAAGCCCTACACACCTCACACATTCTCCTGAGAAGGCAGATACTTCAGATCAACATGTCTCTCCAGCTCAGCTTAAAGACACGTGCTCACAGAGTTCTCCCAATGCTGAAGCAGTAAAGGGCTCACATACTATTTCATATGCAGCAGCTGCTCAAAATACTCAAATTTCTCCTCATGATGCCAGTCTGCAATTATCACAAACACCTGTAACCTAAATGGTTAAAGCAATCTCTGATACCATGAGTCCTCTACTGCTACAGCAAACACAGACATTCACTACAATAGCACAAGAACTTAAAGAGCAAATGTTGCAGATAAACCAAAAAGTGCTTGTTGTTGAGCAAAGGGTAGGAGAAATGTTTCATGATGGCTCTTTATTGAAAAAAAGAACTGATATTTTGCATACTGGAAAAGAGCAGCTGTGGCTGAAATGAGATGATCTTGAAAATAGGTCACGCCGCAACAATTTGAGGATCATAGGCTTGCCTGAAAATCTTCAGGGTGTTGCATTATCTAACTTCCTCACAGCCATACTCCCTGCCCTGCTGGACATTAAAGACCAGTGCAAAGATAGTGGAAAGGGCACACAGAATAGGTCCTCCAAGAGAGAACTCTAACATCCGACCACGCCCAGTCATCTTTCGGGTGTTGAATTTTCTGCATAAATCAACAATTTGGGCTGCCAGTAAACGCTGCAATGAAATTATTTGGAAGGGAGCAAAAATCCGACTATTCCAAAATTATTCAGCTGAGGTGACCAAATCACGTAAAGAATTTGTTCCGGTATGCTCGGTGTTGGTGAAATCAGGAAGAAAATTTGCATTGATTTTCCCGACACGACTACGTATCTTTAAGGGAAAAGAGTATAAAGATTTCTTGTCACCTGCGGAAGCTCAACGATTAAGGATAAAGAGCCTACATGGGCATCATCAGTGTACTGAAACTCTTATACGCCTTTTTTTCTCCCTGGGCAATAATAGAAGGATCCATCGTGTGGTCCCTACACATCGTTCTGGGGCCTTAAGGAAAATACTTGTTGCTGTCTGTTGCAGGTTCTCCTCACGATGCTATTCTTGGTAAAAGAGATGGACCTTCGGCGCTTACACTACTTTCCAACAACTGAGTGACAGTTGCGGAAGTCCTTGTGACTCTTTGAAGAAGTAGATGGATAGTTTAGCCATCCTCATTAGTTCTATTAGTTTCACCTGTGTTCTATGCCTTCTATGTTACCTATTATAGAAATTGGCATTATAAGGTTTGCATTACTGAACAAGCTAATATGTGTTGTTTTAAAACGTCTATCTGTTTCTGTCTTTTTGTTTACCTGTTTAATGTGCTGTCGACACCACTCCACCGTGCTTACCCCGAAGATAGATGCGAACATGGCGATACTCCTTGCGTACGTACAATTGTGTTGATCACTGCGCTTAATCTACTGATTGTAATGGTTCTTGCGAGTATACACATATATCAAACTAATGTATGTACATTATTCACATCTGTTCCGTATAATTGTTTATGACTAGTTTCAAATTTGATACACAGAATGTAGGAGGTATAAACTCCCCAATTAATAGGAAACGTCTTTTAGCTTATATAAAAAAATTGGCGTTAGATATAATCTTCTTGCAAGAAACTCACCTGCTAGATGCAGAAATGGTCAAGTTGAATGCTGGGAGTTAAAGAGTAATGGGAACAGCTCCCTTTAACTCAAGATCAAGGGGTGTAGCGATATTAATTAACAAAAGTCTGCAAAGTGAAATACACTCCCAAATAATAGATAAGGAAGGGCATTTTCTAATAATGGATGTGACTATAAGAAGTCAAAGATACGTTCTCTGTAACTTATATGCACCAAATATACACAGTAAAGTATTTTTTAACTCTCTGTTAGCTAAACTATATATGTATAAAAGTCAACAAGAGGTTCTGGCACTAGAAAATGAGATATCAGAGTTCTGATACTCAAAAAACCAGACAGTGCTACTACTACGGCAAGACAACATATACATCCAAAAAAGAGAAACATAGAGCCGTATATAAATAAGTGCACAAATGTCTGGACTGATTTCAAATTGCAAACATAGTATTTTTATTATTATAACAAACACAGCGAAACTTTAGTTAAAAAAGTAGCTACATCAATACAAACATATGTCAATAAAAATGCAGGTTCCATAGCCTCATCTCCTTAACAAGATATGATAACATTTGTAAATAAGTATCAACCATTTTATATTTGACCAGCTCAACACGTTAGTAGATATTATGTATCAGATAAATAAACTGATCAAATTCAACAGTGTCCTAATATACATAGTGTCAACAATGTAAACTGCTATACCATTTATCTTGGTTGCCAAACATACACAAACAACAGACAAACTGGGTGTGTTAGAATGTGGGCTTCATATGTCCAATATCCTGAGAGTAGCAATATTTATACTACAGCATCACAGACCACTGAACTTGCCTTACTAGTAATAAGTAAGATGGATATTTAATAGTAGGTGGCGACTTTAACCTAATAGCATCTTCTCTAGTTGACAGACAATTGGTACAAAAAAAAACTAAAAAGTTGCCTAAATTGGGAGTCACGCAATTTGCTAAAACATTACACCTAGTTGACATATGGCGAGTTAGGCATCCCTCAGATAGGTCTTATTCTTGTCTGTCCACTGCGTACAATACGGTGTCGAGGTTAGATTATATCCTGATTTCTGATTCATTATTACCGAAGGTAGAAAAGTTTGAAATGGAACCCATCTCCATTTCTGACCACGCAGTGGTCTGGTTTCATCTGGATGATATTGGGATTGGAAAGCCAACTAATCTCTGGAGATTCCCAATATATTTGAGAAATTCGACTAAATTTAGAGATATGTTAAAGGCTACATGTGCATCCTTTAGACACTCTAATCAGATACATGACGACAATCCTCAATTGTTTTGGCAGACCTTCATTCATCATTTCTTTTGTTTCTGAATATCGCAAAATATCTATAGCGGAATATAACCAATCTAAGAGAAATTTAACAGATGCCTATCATGCTTATGTATCACATCCTATGACACACCTGCTACAAACTTATGTAGAAAAGAGGGTACAATTTGAAGGTATGCTGGGGAGAATAGCAGATAAGACAACTTATCATAAAAATTTTTGCTTTTACAAGTGGGGGAACAAAATGGGCAGATTGCTTTCAAATTTACTGCAGGGGGATAAGCGTCCTACTTTTATAGCTAAGTTGATAGACAATCAGGGGGTATATCAACATGACAGTGTAAAAATTTTAGATATATTGAGAAGCTTTTACGAAAAGTTGTATAGCCAAGATCATATTGATTCTACTGCTAGGGACCTTTTTTGGAGTGGGGTCACTTTGCCGCAAATCACGGAAATACAAGCTCACTCTTTAACTACTCCCATAACTTTACATGAGGTCCAAACAGCAATTAAACAATTAAAAGCCTCTAAAGCCCCAGGTCCGGATGGGTTTGGGGGAGAATTCTACAAAATTCTAGCCCCCGAAATAGGGGAAACCCTGAAAAACTTTTATAATTCCATTATCTCTAATGGTCAAATCCCTCTGTATTTTAACGCAGCTGTGATAAAAGTATTACCTAAGCCAGGTAGGGATCCCACAATACCAGCGTCATATAGGCCCATATCCCTCCTTAACACGGTTTATAAAATCTTTACAAAAATCCTTACAGAAAGACTTAAGGTCATTCTGCCGTCTGTCAAACATGACAATCAAACAGGCTTTATCTGGGGCAGACATTCCGTAGTAAATATACGTAAAGTACTAACTATAGTCCAACAAGCGGAATCTTTAGAAAATTGTACGCCTCAATTAATTTTATCTCTAGACGCAGAAAAGGCCTTTGACCTGGTAACCTGGGACCACCTACAGAGGACGTTACACAACTTTGGTTTTCCCCAAGAGTTTATCTCTATTCTAACGGTTATTTATTCCAGTCCCTATACACAAATTGCTGGCAATGGTTTAATCTCTAGGCAATTCTTTATACAGAGAGGAACCAGACAAGGTTGTCCTTTATCGCCTTTGCTCTTTGCAATACTATTGGAACCACTGGCGATATCACTACGCAAATTGGCCACGTTTAGGGGAATCCAGGTGCACAATGAGGAGTTAAAGTGAGCTTTGTTTGCTGAAGACATGTTGCTCTTTATCTCAGACCATTCCCATTCTATTCCAGCTATTTTACAAGATATTTCTCGGTTTGGTGCGTTTGCTGGTTTCAGGGTAAACTTTTCCAAATTGGAAGCCCTGATTCTCGTGGATTCCCAGGATCTAGAAGTGAAGTCTTTAGTATCCCAACACTTTAAAATAGCAGAATCACAATTCAAGTATCTGGGAATACAGATAACATCATCTATTAAAAAACTTTATAAAGCAAATTATACGTCTGATGCAAAACTGGATGACTTTACCTTTATCTTTGTTGGGAAGGAATGCGGTATTAAAAGGAGTCATATTCCCAGATCTGTCATACTTTATCCAAATGTTGCCCATTGCATTATCAAACTCTGATATTGACCCTTGTATGAAACAATTTGTGAAATTTCTGTGGGCCAATAAGAAACCAAGAGTTGTAAGGTTAAGGCTCCGTTAAGAAGACAAGAAGGAGGCATAGTGTTCTCTGATATTCAAACTTTTATGATGGGTGCTCATTTTCAATATGTAACGGATTGGCTATTCCATAAAAATGTTTTTACTAATTTAAATTTAGAACAATCATTGGTTAGCCCGTACTCCCTTGGAGCTCTAATTCGTACTTCTAATAAATTAATCCCAGATAAGATAAAGAATAATATTTTGTTTAAGGACACTTACAAAATTTGGGTGAGAACTCATGGTAATTTGCAAGAGAATCACAGGATATCACGGTACAATACAATTTGGGGAAATATGCACTTTCCACCTAGTCTCAACAATGTACAATACTTGACCTGGAGGAATAAAGGGATAAAATCCATCTGTGATGTATTTTACCCGAGTATCTACTCGTTTGAGCAACTAAAAGTGAAATATGGGGTGCTAAATAAACAGTTTTACATGTACCTTCAATTACGTCATTATGCTCAACAATGCATGGCGCTTGTATGTTCTAATGCTAGCCAGATGGATAAATGACTCCTATACCTGTCTAAACATGTGTTTCATATTCGTTATATCTATGAGCTGATACTCCCTGCAAATGCAGACAAACTTTGGAAGAAACCCTTATGCCTGGGTCAGAGATGTCCCTGATTTACAAATACCTGATGAACCTTTGAAGCACTATGATGCTGTAATAAGAGCCCTAAGTTGTACGCAATTGCAGGAGATTCATTTTAAGACGTTTAATCGTACATATATTTCTCCAGCACAAAGATAACATATGGTATCTGATGAATCTGGACAGTGTTTAAAACGTCACATGCAAAACGCAGCTTTTATCCATAATTTATGGGAGTGCAGGAAGATAAGGAAATTTTGGGATAAAGTTCTTGTGTTTATGAATTCCATTCTAGAGACTCATCTACCTAAAAGTTTCCTAGCACTTATTTGGGCACACTCTATAGACTGGATGGTCAAAGAAAATATAGCGTTATTGGCTGTAATAGTAACTGTAGCAAAGCGAGTTATCATGCAGAATTGGATTAAAGCGTCCCCCCCTTTTCTACATATGGTTAAAAATGCACTGCTGGAATTAATTTATCTAGATAGAAAAGTGACTCTCCCAGACATAGAGACAGGAGTTTCGCGATTTTATGGCAAATGGGGAACATATATTGAGTATCTTCCTGTCACTCAACGCACGCATATTATGTCAATCTTTGAATCAACGCAATGGTCACTTTTAAGAAATTGCACTGACTGAGATGGGGTGGAGTGGGGTTTTTTTTTCAAGTCGACAGCATATGTGTTCATTATGTTGATAACTGTTTTTTTTTTGAGTGGTCGTTATATTTTATTTCTCTGAAGGTCTTTTACAATTAGCTGAGAGCTTAATTGTTGTATTCCATTGCTGGACTAATAATTCTGTTAGAGTATTCTGAAACTTTAGATTGCTTTGGAAAAAGGTCTGAATATAATTGTTCAGCTAATTTAGTGTATTTAAGCTATCTATTATACATCATCACATTGTAAGAGATGCTATGTTATTTCTATACCTTCAGTATGTACAGCTGATTTTGTGTGAAAAATTGAAAATCAATAAAATGTTATTGGAAAAAAAAAGTCTTAAACTAGCTACACATTATACAATACTAGCTGATTGGACCAATTATACTAGTCAACAAAATCTTTTTTTTTTTTTTTTAATAGCAAGAGTTCATATAACTTTATTGCATAGTGTTTTATGTGCTGCATTCAAGCAAGTATTTTAGAATGACTATCACGTAATGACTAAGTGAGACCCAATTAAAGTTTATAGCATTAGGTTTATTAAAATATGAATGCATAGGATTTTTAAGTGACCAACAGTGCTCAGCCAGCATACTTAGACTCCATTTGCCCTGATACCGATTTTTCATTGGAAATGTCCTAGTGGAACCTTTTACCATGTTCATCACTGACTGTGTCAAGATTGGCTGGAAAGCAGTCCAGTGTCCAAGAAGTACTGTAGACTTTCAGAGACATGCTGCACCCCATGGTCTTGTAAGATTTTAAGAGATTGTCCACCAGCTCTTTGTAGTTTTTAGCCTTTTGGTTTCCTAAGAATGCTTTTGCTTCCCATACAACTTTTTCAGCTCAGCA
>WWET01002996.1:0-42574 GCA_011038615.1 Limnodynastes dumerilii
TTGTCTTTTTTCAACCTCATCAACTATGTAACAGGTCCTGTCCCCATACTGACATCTCTTTCTTCCCCATGAGCTCTTCCCGAGGGAAGAAATTAATAATCGGCCACTACGACTATATAGTGTGCTATCTCCAGGTCCCTAATATACACCATATATACTTTAAATTGAGTATCATCTCCAGACCAATAATATACCTCACATGCTGAGGCCAAACCAGAAGTACCCCCTGGGCCATGGTAAAAAATTTAGGCTATAGCTTCTCTGTGAAATTTAGGCTGCATGCTCAGCTCTGTGAGAAGAGGGTTTGTGGCAACCAGACCCTCCTTTCACCTTGTGTTCATCACTGCCCCCCTAATAATTACACTTTCACTGGCTGTAACAAATAGGCATATCACCGTTCATCATCCTTAAGACTCTTTCAACTTTTTCTAGCAGGGGAGACCTTTAGCCTGTAATTACAATTCAATCCTGTAGCCTGTGATGGCTTGTACTGCTGACAGGATCACCTACCTATCAGTACTTCTTAATAAAAGTGACCTATTTTATACACCAAACCAAGAGTTCTACTGTTAGGTTACAATACATACTAGCTCAATTATGTAGCATCTGTTAGAAAAAAACGCTTTAATGTCTTTCATTGTCTGTTCTATACTTGGCAAAGACTCCCCTTTGTATTCTCTTGTGTTGTTTTATAGCAATTAAACCTCTTGGCGACTGAAGGCAGACTCTGAAGTTCCACAATCTGTTTCAACAGCAGCATGTCCATTGATGTGCAATATGGTTGTTCTATGTGGACCTATCAGATCATCTGTGCATTCAGCATCAATCCTCTTCATAAAACAGGCTTTCTGATATGAAATATTTAAATAGAGAAAGCTTCCTGTGATTGCATCACATAGAAAATGAATGCTTGCTACTACCTTTCCATTCCATTCCTAAACAATGGAAATATACACATACCCGCTACTAATTGTTTCACTTGATACTGAAGATGAGTGATGTTAAAAATAATTTTTAGGACACATAAGCAATTCTATAAAGGAATGTTATTAAATGAGTATTTAAAAACAAAGGGTTTTTCGTGGGAAACTTCATATATTCTGGTGATCAGAGCAGTCGAGGCTGGAGCCCATCACAAGTACTAGAGAGAGCAGAGGTAAAAACTGTTAAAAAAAAATAAAAGACAATACATCTATATATACCCCCCACCCGCCCTCAAAAACAACCATTAAAGTCAAATTCTCCTTAATTAGTTTGTGTGCACAGCAGATGCTACTGTTAAACTGTTCAGCATTTTTAGTAACTGAGTAATAAATTACTATTTTTGTGCCGAGTATGATTTTATATTGAAACTGCTCAACATAAAGTAAACATTACATTTTTTCATATACTTCTCTTTTTTAACAAGAAATATTTAGAGAAGCACTTACCGATATTTTATTTCTTAGCTGGTTTTGAAACTTACAAACATACAGAAACCTTGGGCATATTTTAGTGACTGAATTAAATATTTGCCATACTGTTTCCCCAAACTCAGTCTTCAAGGACTCCTAAAACTGCTTATACACTGAAAGATAATTTTTTTCAATCAACAAGCCATCCAAAAATGGCTGTTATTTTTATTACTATCGTTTATTTATAAGGTGCCACAAGATGTCCGCAGCACCGTACAAAATACAACAAAATACAGTACAAACAGGGTAGGTATGGACAGCATAGTATATATTAAATACAACAGGACTATAAAAATGTCACAGAAAATGAAGCAAGCACAGGATATAAGGCAAAATGCGAGGTGTCAAGCTTGGAAGATCAGGTAGAGCGCAGTGAGAGGTTGAGAGGGAGCCACCAGGTGGGGATTTGGTAAAAGGGTAGCAGAGGGGGACAAGAGGGAACAAAGTGAGGGGGGAGTGGTGGAGGAAGGAACAACACTAGGATGGCGGGCCCTGCTCACATGAGCTAACACACTATGTGGGAAGGAAGAACTTACAGAAGACATAAGGAGAGGGAAGGAAGTGGACTGCTGGTGTGAGCGGAGGAGAGTGGGAAGGAAGAGAAGGGATAGATGAAGGATGAAGTGAGGATGTTAAGTGGAGGAGGGGTAGGATAGCTTGAACAGGTGCGTTTCGAGTGAACGCTTGAAGACCTGTAATGTGGGGGAGAGTTTGACTGAAGAAGGAAGGTCATTCCAGTACAGAGGTGCAGCACGGGAGAAGTCCTGGATATGGGCGTGAGATGTGGTGATCAATAAAGAGGTCAGACAGCGCTGGTTAGCAGAATAGAGAGTTCGGGAAAGGGTGTGCATGTTGATGAGGGAGGAAAGGTAGGGAGCAGTGGATGAGGAGATGGCCTTAAAGGTGAGGGTGTGGAGTTTAAAGAGAGACCTATAAGGAGGATGTTACAGTAGTCGAGGTATGATATAACTAAAGAGTGGATAAGGGTTTTAGTAGCTTCATTGGTGAGGAATGTACGGATGTGTGCAATGTTGCTTAGGTGGAAACGACAAGAATGAGAGAGAGCACGGATGTGTGGTATAAAGAAAAGTGAGGAGTCAAGGATGACACCTAGGCAGCGAACTTCAGGGGATGAGGAGACAGAGGTATCACCAATGGTTATCGTGATGGAGGGTGGGGAGGAAATCCTAGGGGGAGGAAAAACAATAATTTCCGTTTTGTCCATATTCAGCTTGAGGAAGTGTTTGACCCTCCATGTGGATAAGGATGCAAGGCACTAGGAAATTTTAGACAGAATAGAGGGGTTGAGGTCAGGGGAGGAGAGGTAAATTTGACTGTCATCAGTATAGAGGTGGTAGTTGAAACCAAAGGTGCTGATGAGGTTACCCAATGAGGAGGTGTAGAGGGAGAAGAGGAGCGGGCCAAGGACAGAGACCTGGGGGGGGAAACAACAGGGAGCAGGGAGGGATAGGAAGATGAGCTAGGAGTGGAAACAGAGAAGCTGCGGTCAGAGAGACAGGAGGGGAACCAGGAGAGAGCAGTATCAGTGAGACCAAAAGAGCGGAGGGTTTGAAGCAGAAGAGGATGGTCAACGTTGTCAATAGCAGCTGACACATCAACAAGGATGAGGATGGAGTAGTCGCCCTTGGATTTGGCAGATAACAGATCATTGGTCACTTTGGTAAGGGCAGTCTCAGTGGAATGGAGGGGCCGGAAACAAGATTGGAGGGGGTCCGGGAGAGAGTTGTCAGTAAGGTAGCTGATGAGACGTTGGTAGACTAAGTGCTCAAGGAGTTTTGAGGCAAAAGGGAGAAGGGATATAGGTCGGTAGCTGGAGGGGGATGTAGGGTCCAGATTAGGTTTTTTGAAAATGGGAAAGACAAGAGCACGCTTAAAAGAGGAAGGAAAGATACCAGATAAGAGGGAAAAATTGAAAAGGTGGGCTAGATGGGAGCAGGCAGTGGGAGAGAGGTGTTTGAGAAGGTGTGAGGGAATAGGGTCCACAGGGCAGGTTGAGGGTGGTGAGGATATTAATAGGGAGTGAATTTGATGACTTGTCGTAGGATGGAAAGAAGAAAACTCATGATGATTGAATAGAAGGGGTAGTGGAGAATTGGGGAGAGATGTGGGAAGCAGTGTGGATAGAGGGCGGGATGGAAGGCATGGGAGGGGAGAGGAGAGCGTTAAAGGTGGCAAAGAGGCGACAGGGGTTGGATGCTTGGAAAATGAGAGATTTGAAGAAAATTTGCTTGGCTTGGTCAAGGGCAGAGCAGTAAGAGGAAAGGATGAATTTAAAGTGGAGGAAGTCAGCAAGGGAGCAAGATTTGCACCAGAGACGCTCGGCAGTGCGGCTGTACACTAAAATTATGATATGACAGCTTAGAAAAATGGTCAGATGATTTCAGAGATATCTTGAAAGCATCCAATATCTGTGTCAAATAATGAGCATTATATTTGTCTTCACATTGGGATATTTATCAGTTCCATTTATTTTTAAGGAAAATTAATGTTCTATAGATAATCATAAATGGACACGCTGAAAAAGCAGCTACACCACAAGAATAAAAAATAATGCTTTACAGCTTCTTTTCAGCAAATTATTATCCCAAAACACTGATAAATGGGAAATCATCATGAGTATTGTGTGTAGCCAGTTTAGCAGATTAAAACAATCTCTGCTGAAAGTGATCTGACAGATCAAACATACTAAAAATCAAACCATCTATGACATATATTTTTTATTAAGAAAATAAATCCCAAGTGGCGCCAAAAGAAAATCAAACAAAGATTAAAAAATATAAATTTAGAGGTGTCTATTTAACATCAACTGCTGAACTGAGGGAGCCAACCCTACAAAATATGAAATATCTATCAAAAGAAAGTGATGTGCTAGGTGGAAATCACATAGTTATACTAAAACTTAAACAATAATAAAACTGCCTAATTAGGAGTAAACAAATTTATTAAAACAATTGAAGCACAATGATAAATATGAAATGTATAAAAAATAAGAACAATGGATGAAACATAGGACCTATTAATTCAATATAGAGCTGAAAAAATATAGTATGTTGAAAAATAAAAAAGTTCTGGTGAAAAACACAGATTAATCCAATTGTTCCTGAAATCTCCAGACAGATCTTTAAGGAATGTTTATACTTCCAAATAGTGTGGAGAAACAGATTATCAGATGAAAAAAACAGTGTTAATATATAATGTGAATATTCTAATGAATCAAACTGCTCTTCACTGTACCGTGGTGGTAGTGGCCAAGAGCAAATAAGAAATCAGTCTCTCCTTGCATGCAAATGTATCAAGCGAGAATCAAGCAGGAGCAGAAAAGGTAACTGTGCAATAGGTTCTTACCGTACATACCGTACCGTACCGTATATTACGGTAAGAACCTATTGTATAGTTACCTTTTCTGCTCCTGCTTGATTCTCACTTGAAAATCACCAGGAGACTGACTAGGACATTGGTTCAAGAATCCCCGGCAGGTCTTGGGGTCACCTGTGAACTTTGATGGAGTCAGGAGACATCTACGAGCAATCTAGGAGCTGAAGGTACGACTGCAGGAGCTACAGGAGGTGCCAGCTGGATGACCAGTGGAGTGGTAACAACGGCTGCAATGGAATCCAAACGGCCTGACAATTGCTGCAGGGATTGCACAATCCGTCCTTGCTCCTCACCTTGCATCTCCACAGCATCACTAAGTTGCTTCAGTTGGAAAGTAGAAGGTCTCACACCAGGATCTGACATGATGGCTCATGATGTATGGTCAGAGCAAACTGTCACTCTCGCTCAGCACTGGTTCGGAAAAGGACCGCACCAGTCCAGATGCACAGAGTCTAACCCCAAGCCAGGTATTCACCAGAGGGGATGGACTTGGCTGCAGGTAAGGGGCAGGTTGTGGACCTCTGGACAAGCGCACAGACAGAGAGATGATGAGGCGAGATCCAAGGAGAGCTGGTGCAGTAGTTGCAGGTAGTGCAGACACTGCTACAGAGACTGGATACGATGACAGGACTGGAGCTGTGCTGGAACCAGAGATACAGGAACAATGGAGCAGAACTTGAAGAAACCAGACAGTGTAACACAAACAGGAACCAGGGAGCCTGACAGAAAAATACTGTATAAAAGAGAGACTTAAATAGTCCAGGTGGAGAGGGAATCAGGCAAGGCAATCAGCAGCACCTGAAGGCAAGCCTGCAGCAGAAGGTGAAAACCAAGAAGTGCTGAACTAAGGAAATCATATGACAGGCAGAATGTAAACATAGGCAAATGTGCAGTGAAGAGGGAACTGAAGGAATGGTGACAATTATATTGTAAGCAGAGCCATATCTTCAATGTCCAGCTGTTAAGCCACTTCCCAAATGTAATATCCATGTAACATATGCACCTATTTGTGTCATAATGGGCTGGATCCAGAACAACGTCCGTCGCCCATAATATGTCCGTCAGATGCCGAAAATAGCTACTGCGCATGTTTAGTAAATAATTTACGTAATCTATGTAACTTAAAGACCGCATATAAGCAATCTAGCTAACGAAACAATACGTAGATTACGTATATTAGTTACTACGCATGCGCAATAGCTGTTTTCAGCATCTGACGGACGTATTATGGGCAATGGACGTTGTTCTGGATCCAGCCCAATGTGTGTAATGAAAGCTTTGTAAAAATACAGTGGAACTGATGGTTAAATAAAAGATTATCAAATTCTGCAAGTAATTAATTAGAGGTTTCCATTTCATTTGAACAGACACCTAATAAGAATTCACTTATAATATTTTACATTCACCTTCTTATGTGGTGGAACATTGTTTTTTTCAGTTTGCTTGTTATCACAAGAGACTTCATTGAAACCATAATCCTTTAGGAATATATTTAGAAGAAAACAGGCACACAGACAAATGGTTATATTTTGCTTTTTATTTCTCATGTAAAGTAAATATTTAGTTAATTGTTTTGTGGATTGTGAATACATACAGCTTTATCATCCACTGGTTTGTTTATTTTACAATTTAACACCTAAGGAGTTTTAGGTAGCTTAAATAGCAGAAATTAAGAGGTATTTGGGACACATAGTTTTGTTGAAACATAGTATTATCAAAATACTTCAACAATGTAAGCTTCATTTGGTCCAAAGCCCAATTTTGAATATAAATATGCTACAATTCCTAACTCAGTTATTTGGTTGCAGTAAAATTAAAACACAGTAAGGAAAACAGTTCTCGTACCCAGAGGGAATTGGAAAAGCGCAAGGCACGAGCAGTAGCTAACTGAGAAAGGGCTTTTCATGCCCAAAACGCTTTAGTTGGTGTTGGAACTCCCGCAGTCTCGTTGCTCCAGTCCGATCTCCAGTGTGTCCAGGACCTCATTCCATATACTGCGAATACTGTGACTTTCATTCGTTGGGGCTACCTTGTACACAAATATTGTGGCTCTTTTACTAATAGTTATTGGGATTACTTCAGTAGTCGCAATTGAAGGAAGACCTAGCAGATAACCTGTAGAAAGGCAATTTGCTGAGCAGAGACACAGTTTGGCAACCCTTTGACACCAGATTTTTTACCATGTTTCAATCTTATCAAGAGGAGGTGACCAAGATCTAAAGTTACTTCCAGAGTGAATCTACCGGCTGAACACAGTAACCCTGTTGGGTTTGAATGAAACGTTGAACATTTCTTATTTTCTTTAATTCACCCATGACTTTAATATGTCTTTACCATATATTCATTATGTATCACAACCATCTCTATACCATGTTTACTACTTTTTCTATTTTACTACTCTTTACTATACCTAGCAGCATACTGTTAAGTTTCGATACACAGGTATTCTCATGGTGTATTTATTTCCTCCCTTTTACAAGCCCCTTATTAGTGCTATACATATTTTTCCCACACAACATTATGGAGGATCTCCGCTGTGTAGTGTATTCTTCTTTTCCTTGCTACCATCCTTATATTTATTATTTTCAATTCCTTTCTGTCATGTAATTTCTCTTATTTGCAAGGGATGCCAAGTACCGATAATAGTTTGATGTTTTTATTTATGCAACTCCATCCCAGACCGTCGACACCAGACAAGCCAACCAACAACGGGTTGGTTTCTTTTGATTGGGGGTAAGTTATATATCTCTCCCTTTTGCACTCTCTATATATACCGAATGACAGTATTATTAAACTGAAACGTTGGATCAGACGGTTTCCTGATTTAGATTACATATCTTCTTCGAGTGTCACTAAAAAAAGTTTGTGTGTATATATAAGCCTCCTCATGGAACTTAAGGAGGCACCGAAGTAAGTTGGTACAAATTAAATGCTTATTATAGGAGTGCCATCCTCCAAAGGATTATTATATTTTTATATTACACACACACACACACACACACACACACACACAGTAACAGAAAATGTGGCATTTCGATTCAAATGTCATTCACTTCAGGTAAAGCATTATTAAAATGTAAAACAATAACATCTTGTTTAATAAACACAGCCTTACATAGTCTTATACCCCTGTCTACAAAAAGTGAGACTTTAATAAAAATGAAATCAACACCAGTTCAAGTCTGTATTTTCCCAAAGCTGAAGAAAATTCCTGTGGAGCTGTAGAATAATTTATCTTTATGAAGGGTGATACTGTTTTAGTTTGAGTGGTCTACTATTATAATAATGATCCACTTAAAATAAATTGCATAGTTACTTACGACACGTTTACCAGCTACTGAAAAACAGCTTTAAACAAGTTTAGTGACTGCAATAAATTAAAACAAGCTTCTGTTTCTTAATTATTTTAAAACAAGCAAATGCCTATCTGATCAAGTTAAGGAAAGTAAAAAATGAATGCTATACAAGTTAGTAGTGTGCAAGCAGCCTGTTGTCTTATAAACAGGGGCAAATAGAAATGTACTTAACTGGGACTTTGACAAAACAACATATGTACTCTCTAGGCCTTGGGAAGTTTATGTGTGCAAGGGTAGTAGTTAGTCGTGTGATCGCGAGGATGCAAAGATATTGCAGGTATTCCATTGTGGATCCCTATGCATTCATTGATCAGGGATCGGAACTTATAAGAATTAAAGTGAATGTTTATATGCCCATTGTGAAAACAATATTAAGTGCACTGGAGAAGATCCAGACTTCCAAAGACCCTCTCTTTCCTTGTGTCTGGATTGTTTTTATTGCCCTTAAGTTGTGCATGTGCATACACATCCAGTTATTCTAGACTTGGTTTCTCATTTGTTCCATCGGTGAAGGCGATTTGCGCTCACAAGTGAGAGGGGTGTACAGCATAGGGGGGGATTTGTGGGGAGGCAATAGATCCAGACTTTCGTTCTGTCACCATCTTAAGTGTAAATGTATTGAAAACGTTAAGGTAGGGTCCTACATTTGGATGTCCGTGTGAACAATGGGAGTGGTTTCTCAAGTGCATGAAAACAGCTAGGATCCACTATCAAATTTTCACTCAATCTGCATAACTTTGAATGTAGCAGATTCAAAGGATCCAGACCAATTTAATATAAATAGTGCATACTTCATTAGGTGCCCATCATTTTATTATGCATATATTCTACCCATAAATAACCATTTCTACTTTATCGACTCATTACAAATAACTATGATTCACTCTAGCTCTTGCTTTTTATAAACCATGATGATCTCAGATAGAAATGATATGGTTTATACTTTATACCACATTGACTGGCCAAAACAAGAATTTTATTAATCATAAAAAGTACTTTTTCTGTCAATATTTTTATAAAAAATTTCAGCATGAAAACCCCCCAAAGCACAAGCAGCATAAGAATAAGAAAGTGTCTCGATTAGGTCTCATTATTCAGTGTAAATTCCATATACTTCTCCATATCATCTCATGAATATGATGTTTAACTATTACTGTCATTTAATGTCTGCAGAATGACATTTCCCATTAGGTGAATTATTCTCACTTCACATATCCGTAACTGTTTATTAGAATCCTTGTCTTTTATACTTTTTCCATCTGGTCATTGTAGATGTTACCCACATGTTACAAAGAGGTTTTTTTTTAAAAGAAATGTATGCAAATCACACAGATATTTGACTTGCAGGGGCATGTTAAAGAGTAAATACAGTGGTATATAAGTTATAGAAATTTTTCTGACCGCAATCTTATTGAAAGTATCCGTATATATATATATATATATATATATATATATATATTTTGTATAAGTACAGTATATTGTATAAGTACAGTGCCAGCTCAAGATTCACTTCAGCAGCATAGCTGCGCAGGGCACAAGGACTTGGAGGCACTATGTGCAGCTCCACAGTTACAAATAGCAGTCAGTTAGGCAATGTCTGGGTCTGGAGGCACTCAGACAGGTTCTGAGCAGCGCAATGCTACAGTAAACAGCAGCAAGCCTTTGTTTCAGAACCTGCAGAAGATAATGCAAAAAGCCAGCGTGAAGACCAGTAACATGCTTGCTACACAAGTGAATGAAAAATGTAAAATGAAAAAAGGTTTTATTATAGGGCAATTATATTGAGAGAATATGCCCCATAAGAATTCCTTCATTCCTCCTTGTTATAAAATGATTCCATATTATAAGTCTCTATATGCCCCATAATTAAGCTTTTTATTCCTCAGTTGTGTTTAAATGTTTCCCCATAACATAACTTTATTTCTTCCCCCGTGAAAAAAGAATAAAAGTTAAAAAATACCAAAATAAGTCTATATATGGATGAATTCACTTGTAGCGACAACCAAGTAGAATGGAAAAGTACTTTATTAAATACACAATTAAAAGTTATATACTATGTATAAAAATACTGAATAGTTACTGCAACAAAGTTACAATAAAAGTCAATGAAGTTTGCTCAGCAACAGCAATTAAATTTGTAAAGAATAACCACTTATAACGGAACTTAGAATACATGCAAGAAGTGTTATATTGTAATGAGAAATTGTAGATTTGGTCCACTTATGTCTTTATGGAGATAATGGAGAACATACACATGTAGCAACTGCTATGAGTGCTTTGAGAAAATCCTGTGGCGGGATGAAACGCGTAAGCCCAGAGATTCACTACTACCTATCCTACTGCAAAGTTTAGCTATCTTTTATAGCTTCGGCTAACTGCTCTATTTTGATACCCACCTATTCACTGCATATTTCGCATGGTGGTCTTCACATATTGCGGACTTCCACTGCTACTTTCCATTGGAACCACAGTAATACCTCGACACTTGCTTGATATTGCTCGCCAGCACACATCCTCCAACACACTTCCTATATGGGAACTGTTCTCTACAGACCTTGTGCTGTTAATCACTCCTGGACTTAAAACCACATTTCAGTGTGCAGAGGATCAGCTACATGAGTATGTTTTCCATTATCTCCATAAAGACATAAGTGGACCAAATCTACAATTTCTCATTATGATATAACACATTTTGCATGAATTCTAAGTTCTGTTATGGGTGGTTGTTCTTTACAAATTTCATTGCTGTTGCTGAGCAACATTGACTTTTATTGTTACTTTGTTGCAAGTGACTATTCAGTCTCCTGTGACTATAACTTTTTATTGTGCATTTCCTTTCTACTTGGTTGCCGCTACAAGTGAATTCATCCATACATAAACCCATTTTGGTATTTTGAACTTTTATTCTTTTTTTCGCTGCGTTTCCCCATTAACTATTTGTTCTGCTGGGGAAGTTGCAAAAATTCCCTTACACAGCTGAATTGCTAGCGCCAGAGACTTTTTTGTTTTCTTTATTTCTTCCCCCATCTTAATTGGGAATATAAAGGGAATATAGAGGCCTCTAATGTAGGATATTTGACAATTAAGGAGTAGACCTATTTTATAGGGCATATAGAGAATATATCCCATAACAAAGACCTATATTCCACCTTAAATGTACTCACATTGGACCAGATCCAGAGCTAATAAAGTCAGGATATCACAGACTGACAGAGTTTCAGCGTGGTGTTGGAAGCTAAAGGGTTTGATATGTGATCTGCTCATGTGTTAGTGGGCAAAGGGTTGACTGAACTAGACAAGGCAGACTTGGCTGGACTGGACAAAACAACCTTTACTGGAATGGACTTGACCAGGACTGGACTAGACTTGAAATGGACCGGAAATGGACATGAACTGGAATAACTATCTGCAGACTGTTCACTGCTGACTGGAATAATCAGGCTGATTACTGCAAGCTGAGAAGCAGACAGATAGCTGCAAGCTGAAGACTGCAGACAGAGATCTCCCAAGGAGTAAACAGGAACCAGACACCTTGAATAACTAAGTTGTTCTGGCAATGTGGGTTTAAATAAAATACCCATGACCAGGATTGGATAGTCTGGTCATGTGATTCCTGGATCTAGACTCTGATTGGCTGGAACGTCATGTGATGATTCCAAAATGGCAGCAACCATTAAATAGTCCTGGAAGCATGGTAATGGCCAGAAAGGGCACCAGACAGATGACCCCTGATGCGGTAAGTGCTGTGGTTTGTGACACAGGGCACTTACGCAAGGCATTTGCGTAAGTCTCATGACAAGTGACTTTAGCGCATGCACACACTAGATGTTACACAAGTGTACTTTCTAATGTACAGAACTCAGTTCTGTACATTAGAAGTTCCGATGAGGGGGCCGGTCCTTTACTTACACATACACCATGCAGGCCCCAGGTGCGGGGAACACCATTTGTGATTCCAGCATTGTAATGAGCTACATATAACAGTTTACCCCAAAGTTTGGACTCCGGACACCCTAATTAGGATTAGAGTGGAACTGGAGAGACACGAGTCCAGGATATAGATGATCTCATATTCTGCCTGACCCTGGATGAAAATAGAAGCTTTAACAGAGAAAAATGGAGCAAAGTCTCTTTAAGGCGTTAAAGGCCCGAACAGTCTCCAGTGGCCAGGTGGGAGCTTTGACACTTTGTTTAGTGAGGGCAACAATGGGAGCCACTACCAGCAAATAATTCTTGACAAATCGATAGTAGAAATTCACAAAGCCTAAGAATCAGTGGGTAGGTTTGAGGCCTTCGGACTGAGGCAACTTCAAATTAGCTTTGAGCTTCTCTGGGTCCATCTGAAGACCTCTGCTTGAGATGTTAAGGGCATCTGAGATTGTTCTCCTGTTTTGCATAAAGACAATTTTGGTGGAGCATTACAGAATACAAAAGGTATGACAAGGCATTCATAATGACCATCCCTGGTGTTAAACCCACCCTCCTGGATTCTGTCAATATTGTAAACTCCGTTAAGATCCAGCTTAGTAAAACACTGAAGCTCCCTTGACACGGTTGCAAAGTTCCAAAATCAATGGTAAGGGGTAACAATTTTTGACCGTTATTTCTTTATGCCCCTTATAATCAAGACATGGACACATTTCTCCAGACTTCTTCTTAACAAAAAGTAACCCTGCAATAGAACCAGATGAGGACTTCCAGATGAAACCACATGCAATTCTTGAATGTATACTAAAATAGCCTTGGTTTTGGGAACCACAGATCCAACCCCCTAGGAGGATTTTTTTACAGGTAATTCAATTGCACAGTACCACAGATAAGGAGAAGGGAGAATTTCAGTGTCTTTTTTGTAAAAGACGTCAGTGAACTGAGCATCATGAGGAGAAAGGAAGAGGATTATTAAAGTTCAGAGAGTCAGGGCTGGAGACTGCTATACACCAGAGGTGTGACATGAAACAGGCAGGACTTGTGACAATCAGTACACCAAGATAACACTTATGATGTATGCCAGCCCATGATGTGGGACTGCTGCCTGAGCCAGAGTAAACCTAAGACTACAGGGTGAATAGACGACAGTAGGACTAGGAAGGATATTTTCTCATTGTTCAAAGTACTCACTTAAGGCTGGAGAGATTCTGTGGAGAACTGCAACGGAATGTATTTAATTCGACTGCTGCCAGTTGCAGAGAAGCAATAAGCCCATCCATGGGTTTAATTGGTAGAGCTAGCTCAGCCACAATTTCAGCAAACAAGAATTTGCTCACAGCCACAGAATCCACAAAGGCAGTTATAATATGAGATTGTTCAGCATGTAGCAGTATCTGGTCAAGGCAGCTGGAGGCAACAGTTAGTTGTATGGCAGAACCTAGTTAGCATTCCCTGGGAACAACATGCTGTGTGTGTTTCCTGGACGCTTGGAAAAGGAGGTACGAAAGTGCACAAAAAGGAGGTACAGGAGGTACGAAAGTGCACAATTCGTACATCGATTGTTTTGCCAGTGTTTCTCACTCCTAGCGAGAAAGTAAGGAATAGTCCAATTACATCAGTTCCTCCGATGGAGATGACTTTGTGGTCTTGTGCTTTTTCACCAGCATACTAACCGCATGTTAATAGGCATCACAGGAAGATTAAGGTGTCCAGTTCATCTTTTACCCAATGTTGCCAAAAGTTAGCTATAAGGGCTTCCTCGTTCTGGTTTTCTTCTGAAGTCAATATGTGGAATGTGATAACACATGGCGCAGCAGTAGTAGGGAGCAGTGAATTCATCAGTGCATTTAGTTACACTTGTGTGGGATAATGTCTGCAGCTGAAAGGGAACACAAGGAAGGGTCTTACGAAGACTCTGGTGCCTAGGACACTCAGTGATAAAACTAAAGATAGATACTTATACTGGTCTGTGGGAGCGGTTGCAGTCCCCGGTTAGAAAGTTTAATTTCCGAAATAGTGACATTCGAAAGTTCCTTTTCGGATGTCCCTATTTCGAATATCACCCAGTTTGGAATTTTTTTTCTGAATGGGTGAGTATGCCGATCGGCATACTCACCCATTTCGTTTCAGAAATGCCTTTTCGGAGATGCCACCGCTGCCGCAGGACTCACACCATGGGAAATGGTTAGGGTCAGGCTGCGGGGAAGGGAGGGTTAGGGTCAGGCTGCAGGAAGTTTTGTATTTAGTTTTGTATATTTTTTCACTGGCTATATATAGTGAATATTTTTGATCAAATTAATAAAGGTTATTTTTTAATAGGAGCTGGCAAGCATAGTTTAATGGTGGCCCCTTTTTCTTTCTAGTATTGGGTCTGCCTCTTTTATCCCAATACTTCCTTTGTAGCTAAGTACAATAGTACTTAAAGGCAAAAAGAAACCTCCGATGGAAAGTTATGTTATAGAACTCAGTTGTATATGTTGTCATATAGGCCCCGATCAGCTTCCTACATTTATTTTTCTAAGCACTTTAACTCTTCAACACTAACATTCTAAAACATGACTTGTTGAAGTTTATGATCAACAGACATTGGAAAATGCTGATGCAAACTAAGTGTACCATTTTCTGTATCATTGTGTCACAGAAAGGTGCAAAATTAGGTAACATTTACATAATCAAGGCTTGGATAAAACCTTAGACTGTGAAAAATATAACCATTGGTTACTATTACTACATTACAGCACTGGAATGATGGGTTGATGGGTGATTTTAACATGATGTCTTTGTAGAAATAACTACTAATAAATAAATGTAAGTTTGTTCCTGCAAGATAGCTACTATACTTTTATATTTACAATCAATTATTCTCATTTCTGCCTAATTAAACTTAATTTTACAGCCAAAGTCACTGTGGATACTGAAGTTATACTTTCTAATTTTTTTTTATTTAAAACATTATGTTGTGCCAATTGTGCCATCTACTGTTCAGATTTAAGAAAACAGCTTGGCCTACTATAATAAATAAAGGTAAGTAAAATATATTCACATTCAAATAATAATGCAGTATATATTGATTATATTGGGCCATATGCAGAGCTTAAAGACCGCGTATACGCAATCTACGTAACAAAACAACAAAACTACTGCGCGTGTGCAGTAGCTCATATCGGAAAACTCCGGCAGCATATGCAATGAGGCTCTGCATAAGGCCCATTATCTTTTTTATTTTGAAAAAAATGGCAAAGTTAAACAGGGTTAAGATGCAACATAAGCATCAAATTAGCAGCCATATGAGACTATAGCAGATAGACACAGATTCCTGTGACTTTTCATAATACTGAGGCCCAGCTTTAATGAGTTCAGAATGAATGCAGACAGCTACATGCTTCTAAACCTAAGGCATCTTCAGGTTTCAGCATTTCCATGCTGTTTGTTGCCTATCTAAGAACACCAAAGACATGTTAGGTCAGTGTTTCAGAAAATTGAAACGGAGTGTTGCCCAACAATGACCATTTTTGCCAAGTCTGGAACAAAATGACAAAAGCTCAGTAAGGACCCTGAAGACACAGACTTACATGAAGAGTCTTCTTGTCAATTAACCTTTCGTATATTGACTTAATATTGCTCTTTTAGAAGCAAAGTGAGCAATGTAGGTTTTTGTATACCATTAAATGGAATGTTTTATGGAATGCAGCTGCTTGTAAGGTCAACAGAAAATCATTACTAACCTGTGAGTGATGAAGCTGTAGCAAAAGTCAGAGGACAGAGCAGGGCACGCAATATGTGAAATAGACATGGAGAGTGCAGAGAACACAGATAGGAGGAGACACTGACTGACAGAGTAGAGTTTGTCTTTTCTTACTGTATGAGGGATTGGAATATTAGAATTTCTTACTGTATGGGGGATTGGCATATTAGAATTTCTTACTGTATGAGGGATTGGAATATTAGAATTTCTTACTGTATGAGGGATTGGAATATTAGAATTTGTTGTGGTAATTTTTTTTTGGGGCAATTCTAGAAATAAATAAATAAATAATTAAGATGGAAAATTGAGAGCTGAGATTTTTAGGTGAATACATTTTTTTTGACCAAGATTTTGTCTGGACATAAATAACTCACTCTAAACGGAAGACCCACACCCCAAACACTTTAATAACAGTAAGAGGCCTCATTTCTTATATGGATTGGTGGAACCCTGAAATTTAACTCTAGCAATGCTTACCTTAAAATAAAGGGTCCCTATGCTAGTTTTTCACTGGTATTGGAGTAAAGAGCATAAGAGTGTAACTTGGAAGCACTTTAAATGGAGGACTACCCATCTTTTGCTTTTGACATCTTTCAAATGATACTGCCTCTCATTAACAATAGCTTGCTTGTCACGTTTAATTTACCATGTTACAAAGCTTTCAGCTCATGAAAAAAACCCCACTCATCACATCCACAAGTTTTCATCAGAAAAACATTGGCAACAGTCTGTGTGCACTGCAATTTTCATATCAGCTGTATTCTTCTACCAAAAAGCACCATCTAGCACCACAAATGTTATTTCCATAAAAACAGAAACATTTTTAATTCATTGAAACTGATAGAATAAGTAACGTAAGAAAATATAATAAAATGGGATGCATATTAAAATAATGCAGATTTTCACAACTACCCACACATCAATTCACTTTTGTTATATAATTTGGACAGGAAATTCTATTGCAAACCACTTATCATTGTAAGATTATTTCACTGTATTGTTCCATAATAAAATTAGTTGTATCTGTCAGCGCTTCATTAATACTTTATCCATACTTTACCCATAGATAACAAAATGAGGCTGCCAATGCTCGTTCAGCTTATTAAATTATCTGATACATAGCAATTCATTAAACAGTGTCTGTGATATAGCAGGGCATAAGCAACGAAGAGTTTATAAGGGGGTCTTAGTGGTGTTATTATGTGTCATCATAGGTTTCACTCACCCATTTGTGGATTGTAAGGATTCATTACGGAATTACCAATATGTATGTAAAAAGTAATGGATTTGTACATACACAAATTTAGCGGTAGAGAACAGTTTCCTACCACACTTGGCGGGCTTTTTTCACCAGCAAGACCAGGAGATTTCCCAGTAGATTAGAGAAAACCTTCTGTTGTGAACTACTAGAAAAGTATGGCACCTACTAAGACACAAACATTCACTCAACGCACTCAAGTCAGTCAGTGTTCCTTCCCTTTGTAAAAAAAACCCAGACCTTCAGGTTGGCGCAGTGGACTACCCCTTCATACGTTGGGCTAGGGCAGGTCTACGTTCAGTGGGAGACCTGGTAGATATGTCGACAAAAAGACCAGTGACATTTTGACAGGCTCAGGAGCGTTTCCAGTTTCTAATATCACACCCCTTACAATTCTTTCAAGCACAACACTATGTTAGTGCTTCGACATTTTAAAAAACAATTTATTAATAGAGGGGCTATTTCCAGACACTATAATTTACCGCGTACCCCAATGGACCATTCGTGCGTCCGTTCTGGGCTGTCTCAGTGGATAAAACATTTCCCAAATTTGACGCGTGAAGACTTAAATGCTTGAAACATGCTAGTAAAGCTTTACCGTCGAATCAATATTTGGAAATGTTCCTGAATCTTTATCACAACACTTATCTTTTCCCACATAGATTTTTAGCGGGAGTCTCTCCAGACCACACACGTACTAAATGTCTGGGACAGGAGGCTGACATTTGTCTCTGGGCTTGTCCCTTGGTCAGGGGGTTCTGGATTCATATAAAAAATTATGCTGAGGATAACCTGTTAAATTACTTACCTCTAAGCTGAGTGGGCGCTGTTCGTTATCCTTCCGCAAAATTAGAGAGTCCCACGTAGTTGTAGACAGTTACTGCATTATATCAGTGCTGCAGTCAAAAAGTCACTTCTTCAATTGTGGATTCAAATATCCATACCAACACTCACAATGTTTAGAGAAAAATGACATAACATTTTCGTAATGGACTGGATGGAAACTTTAACAGATAAAGAGAGAAGTGTCCATTCCTTATATAAATATGGGAATCATACATGCAAACTCTCTTAGACTCCATGAAAACTAAAATAAAGAGTAGTTTTCAGCATACTACGTTGTACACCCTACGCTTGGTGGATAATGATAATTCCCTTTTGTGGTGTAGGAGCATGAGAAATATGCGGTGCTACGGTCTTCCCTTACAAGACAAACCTCAATATATCTGTAGAAGAGGTGGCAAGCAGTCTTGACATAAAGAACTGTAACTAGCCAGAAATCAATGACAACTCAGTCGGTTGACGTTTCACGTTTTATTTGTTGCCATCTAACTCTAATACTTAAGATGAATCATTTGTAGAAATGTGATTGTCAAATAGTGATTACTCACCCTGTAAACCAGGTTAAGTGAAGAAGATATCTCAAAGTATGACCCTATTGCCATCTTTGTGAAACTAATGGAAACAAGGAAAATATGTCATTGTATGCACTTGTATACTTTGTATTGTGATTATATGCAATGTCATTAATAAAAAAAAAGTATTAAAAAAAATGGATTTATTGTTCGGCAGGTGTACATTTGAACGTTAACAAATTAATTACAGGTACAGGAACCAGTACATCTTTTAAATTAAGCTGTTGAATTTATTAATTCCAAAACAAAGTAAAAAAGTTGGAAGCTGGTAGAGTTTAATAAGGTGGGAATTCTATCAGTAGGGTAAGAATTGCAGTTGGCATAAGCAGGGCAGCCTTGAGGAATTTGGCTACAGTGTAGGAGGAGCATGTGGCAAGGTGGGGCAGAAAGCAAAGTTTTTGAATAAAGAGCAGGATTTCTTCTTGAACAGAATAGAGAAGAGGTGGAAGAAGATGCCAAAAGTATTATTAAAATTAGATCAACTTCACTAGAAGAAGAGAGCAAAGTAGTTTTTATATAGTGCCATCACATTACAATTACAATTTACAATTTTTATTCATTGGGGTAGATCCAGAACTACGTTTGCCATACGTTTATTCACGGAGCGTATTTTCGTGCGCGTAAATTCGTTACACTCCCCTCGGCACACCCCTTGCACGGACGTATTTTGTTAAGATACGCTTTCCAAACCCTACCTTAACTTTTTCCAACGTAACCGCAGTCATACGCACACGTATGTATGGCCTAGACGAATTTACGCAGCTAAGCACGCCCATACTGTACACTTTAAATACAATCCCCCGCCTACTTCACGTATTTCACACGTATTTTGTTGAAACGTAAAATTGAAACATAAAAGTATTTACGTGACACATACGTGAATGGCCTATACGTTCACAATTACGCTACGTTAATGTGCGTATTTTCTATGGTGCACATGTGCAGTGCGTACAAAACTGCGATTTTACGTCTCTGCCACGCTCAAATTCGCTCCGAGGCGTAGTTCTGGATCAGGCCCATTATAACAATATTGGGTAGTAACAGACAGACTTGGTAGGTAAGAGGGCACTGCTATATGTGTACTCAGAAGGTCTGTAATAAGAGACTCCTGTCATTTAAAAAGTGGGCAGCGGCCATATTGGGGAAGGATCAGGCTCCCAAAGTAAACTAGTAACAGTAACAAGAAAATACAAGGACATGCTGTGTTAATCATGTAACAGAAAAGAAAACCAGTTAATAGTTAAATATTAAAGGGAGAGAGAAACAGAGTATAAAGAAAATATTAGCATTTTGGAATTATGCAAGACATAGGTTAATGTGGACAACTTAGCATAAGTTCTTTTAGCATCCCAGATAACTTATTTTTCCTCAGTTCTATATCCTATTTAATTCTGCATTAGTCTTTAGGACCACTGCTTGGAAATTATATTAAAAGAAGTGGGATGAGCAGTTGCTCAAGGCCTTAAAGAACAGCCCAGCTGTGATGTGTCCTAAATGGTTTTCACAAATATTTTATGCTTTATATTTATGAGGATATATTTATGTGACATGAGAAAAGGAAAAAATAATTTTGGCCCAGATTTACTAAACTGCGGGATTGGAGAAGTGGAGATGTTGCCCATAGCAACCAATTAGATTCTAGTTCTCACTTTCCTATTACATACTAGAGAATGTCAGCTAGAATCTGATTGGTTGCTATGGGCAACATCTCCACTTTTCCAAACCAGATTAGTAAACCTGTCCCTTTGTGTCCGTCTGGCGCTAGTAGAAGGTGTTAAAAAGAAACCACGCAGAGCAGCACAAATTTACTGGATAACCTTGTTTTTAAAAAATCTATTGTTTGTCAAAACATATATCTAGTTGTGGAGGAGGAGGAGGTATGAGCGGAGTTTCATTTACTTTAATAGAAAAAATTCAGATAACAATAAGTGGAGGAGATATATATATATAAAGCCCTATTTAGGAAAGAAGCATTTTGGATATTTAATGTAAACACTTGATTTTCTTATGGATTAAATGAATCTATAGAACTTAAATGTCTGATTTGGTTTATGTAATTGTTCGATAATTTTTTTTTTTATTAGTAAATTTTTATTAGTCATTGTAAAGTTTGTTATTTATTTTATATGATTTATTGCTGTAATTTTAATTTGTAATTATTTATTATTTTACCATGGATTGCTTCTACTTTTATACTATGTATATCAATTGCTCAATTGTTCCTACTTTTATAATATGTATATCAATGTTTCAAGTAGCAGGGTTTGTTTTTATGTATGCAAGGAGAATTGTTTGCTGGCTCTATACATGTGCAGCTTAATTAATGAACTTGCTTGGGATAGTATGCTATGCCTCTGATGAGACCGCTCATAGAAGAAATGCATCAGTTGATCGAAACCTACTATCTGAACTACTTGTGGATACAACGTGCAGCATTCTGTTCACTCCACATTCTGCAACTTAAGTAAAGCTTTTTATGATTGCTCCATACCAAGTTGCCGTTGGAGGGGGGTGGATCCCCAACCCTGGACATCAATATTGAGCAGGGCAGATGCGTAAGATCGGCTGTTTAGCTGATCTGCGCATGCGCTGGACAGATGTTGCCCAGCGTATTTAGGATTTTTCTTTAGGGAGGATATGGCGTCTGTAGTTACGGTGGAGGGGTTCCTCGTCATAACTACGCTGTAGTTAGGGAAGGGAGGTGGGGGGGAGGCAGGAAAATGAGGAAGGGAGGGCAGGGTTAGTCACTTACGATCAGGTGCCCGGCATATTTACACTCTTACGCCAGCTGAAGTTAGGGTAGCCTTCAGCCGGCGTAAGTGTGTAATTACGCCGGGACAGGGGGAGTGTCGGGGGAAGTGAATAGATGTTACGCTGAGCGTTAGCACGCTCAGCGCAACATCGTAGCTCTGGATCAGGCCTTTTGTCTCTACTTGATTATTACATCTTCTCAGTTGGACCTGCTAACCAGTTGTTGACACTGATTTATTTGTTTCTAAAAGGAGCAGAGCTCTCTACTCACTGAGGAATTAAAATATTACACTCAAGCAAACAGCTCCTATCCAGAAAACTACCAGTAATTGTGAGTGGATACCTGACAAAATGAAAACGTTACACTTTTTAAAAAGTTCATCATTGATTAAAATCTTGGATACAACTTAACTTTTTTGGAACTATATTGCCTTATTGGTTGGTGCCGTTATAAGCTATACTTCTCTGCCTAAAGCTGGCCATATACTAGAGCGATTATCGGCCGGATCACCCAATTATCGGGTGATCGGGCATATTACTGCTGTAGTTAGTGGCCAGGATCAATTATTCAAATGCCAAATAAACGCACCAGAAACACTCTGGTATGATAACTTGGTCTTTTTAACAAGTTTAATTTATAATCGGGAGCAAGCTCCCGATATTTTAAGGGAGCCAGTCAGCTATCTGAAAAGCTCCCAATCTTTAAAGCTGCTGCATATCTATGTACTACGCTGCTCTAACAGCTTTGAAGTATACCTTCAAAGCTGTCAGAGCAGCATAGTACATAGATATACAGCAGCAGCTATTGCAGGGAGTAGTAGAGACAGGGATCAGCTGTGTAAAGCACGGCTTCGGCTGACCCGTCTCTACTACTCCCTGCAATAGCCAATGCTGCATATCTACTTACTATGCTGCTCTGACAGCTTTGAAGGTATACTTCAAAGCAGCATAGTACTAGTCCTGGCCCCCCTCTTCTGCTAGGATTATCTGTCCCAGCAGGTGAGGTGTATGGTGCCAATAGAGGGACATTTCCCTGGTGAAAAATCATCCTGTTTATCAGGACATCCCCTGCTGGGATTGATAATCGACCCACTGTATGGCCAGCTTAAGTCAATTGTGACACACATGTAAGGAATTACCTATACTGCCAAAGTTTCCCTTTTAAAGATAAATCTACATTAATAACATTTCTTTATGTTATACATAAGTTGGCTAGAAAATATATTCAGTGCAGGTGTGTTGATCTATTTTTAATTGTAATGATTTTAACAATGTTTATTCATTTTATCATTATTTGCACTTTCCCAATTGATTATTTTTAACCACTAGCGCCAACTTACAATATTTCTTTGATGTGATATAAGAGTCTGAGTAAACATTATTTAGAGTCCTTAGAATTTACTGGATTTATTTTATTTATTAATATTTATTTACATAAAGCCAGGCTATTCAGATGCCATTTTTGAGAATAATAATAATCTTATAATAATATTATAACATACTAACAGATGTGTAAATGCCCTGATCGCCAAATTACAATCTATAGATTGGATTACCAGTGGCAGCACAGGATGCATATAAGAGAAAGTGATTGGACAGGTCAATTAACATTTCACCTCTCTCTGAAACATTAGTTATTGTTGTTGCTAATTATACAGAAGCCTATGACAATGTATACTAAAAGCTCTCAGCAAATCAAATATGTTTCTGTGTCTGCATATAAACCAATCTGGACTAAAACTAACTAAACAGCATCTCAGTACCACTGATATCAACACCTAAACAGATTTAGTTTTGCTAAACTCAGCCTCCCTAAATGCAAGCAGGAAAGCCTGCCACCTAGGATTCTGATCACACTGCAAACATGTGACATGGTTTATTCGTAGAAGAGTGTAGAAGATCACTACAATAGTTAAGCAGACAGCTGTACTGATATACTGTATATTGCTGTCTAGTCATGTACAGTGAACACATTACATTTGGAGTGCGGGACCTCTCTTTTGTTCCTTGTAGTTGCACAGTGGTCATTTTGGTCCTTGGCTGCACCTTCCCATTTATATATACACTTGCACACATTTCAGTTATTGAATTAGAAGTGCAGCCTGTTTTTTTTTGTTACTGTTGCTAGTTTCACAGCCTGACCACTCCCACAAAATGACCGCTGCACACTGTTCAAATAGCAGGGGTGTCACAATACAAACCCAGAGTACACATATAGCAGATGGATAGAGACTCACCTACAGGAGGTGCCTTGACACTGGGCAGGTGAGCTTAACCCAATATAGCTATATTGTGAACTAAAACTCCTTTTTATTTATGTGCTGACACATAGTGTTATATAATGTTCGTTTGGAACACTGGACCTCTCTTTTGTTCCTTGACATTACCAGTTGTTCACTTTGATACCCTTGTGATTTTATAGTGTGTATTAACTATAAAATAAAAATGACACTATTCATATTAAAGTGCTGACTGCTCTATTATTTAGAAACAAATAATTTAGTGTTAGTAAAAAAAAAAACACACAAACACAAAAAATAACCTTTGCTAAAATAAGAGCTCATGATTGTGCTTGAACTGGCGTAAATGGGCCTGATCCAGAGCAACGATCGCAAGCGAGCGTACGACGAGCGTATGCGAAAATTCGGCCAAAAATTCGCAACGCGCATGCCCAGTATGACAGCTTCCGGTCGCCCGAGCGTCATGAGCGAATAGCGGGCGTATTGATAGCGTATTTTTCGCTCGCGGGGCGTATTTTTTTTACGATGGTCGGCTGGGCGCCCGTTTTACTACAGGGAGGCGGGGATAGCCATTTAAATTGTACAGTATGGGCGTGCTAAGCCCGTACGCTCAGCGTATTTTCTGCGAATTTTCGTACGGGCGACGGTCGTACCCAGTGTAGGGTATAGCCGCCGTAAGCAGGTACTTTACTATGGGAGTGTTAGGGGCGTGAATGTTGATACGCCCGAGCGTACGTTCGCATTCGCCCGTCGTGCGAATTTTCGTAGCTCTGGATCAGGCCCAATGTGAGTAGAGTTACTTGCAAAGTGGTGTAAATGGGAGTGGAGTTACTTGCAAAGTGGTGTAAATGGGAGTGGAGTTACTTGCAAGCTGCTAAACCCTTGATTTTAGGGTTTGATCTAAAATGTTATCAATATTTTAGTGTGTAATTGCTAACCAAAAAGTATTGTTTATACGAAAAATGTATATTGGTTAAAGTCTTTTCCAATATTAGTATCTATAAAGGCATGGTTTGGTGAATAGCGACCGAGACGTGGATTCACACTTCAGGGTTATTTCCGTACATTAGCCTTCGCTGCATAAGCTAGCTTACAGAATTGATAAACCACGGCCCAGCATGTAGGAGAGCAGGGCATTCCCCCTGCTTTCTTATGTGAAGACTGGAGATCCGCCTCCCCGACCCTACCTTAAGTACCTTACCCAATCCCTTACTGTACAATTTTCATGCCTCTCCCCAGCCCCATGTGGGGGGCTCAGATCCACATGGAGCGCAGCATTGGTCGGCTGTGCTTCATTGTGGAGATAACACACAGTACCATTTTCCAGCAGACTTCTGTACACAGCGTACTTAAGTCAGCTGATGTTCATATGTATGAATCCAGGCACTACTGCAGAGAGATCAGGCTTACCATACAGTGCATGTACATCAGATGTTTTTTTTCCCCCTGTATTTTCCAATGATGTTGTATATGGTTGAAAAATAAAAAACAAGTAAACCTTCTTTTGTCACCTTTTGGCTACTTTAGTTGCAATGGGAGTAGCTAGGTGTTACCATGTATGCCTTTATCTCTGCTTTTACAAATTCTACATACTGTCAATTTCCATCCACCGCAGTGTGATCTGCTCCTTGGACTTACTTCAGTCACTTTGTTTTCTCATAAACATAAACAACCCCAATTTTAAGTTACAGAAGTTACAGATAACCATTGAATGTTCTCCATTTTAGGTATGTAACAAATCAGGCCACCTCAACCCCCACCAACTCTTCTTGCACATTACAGAAAAAGATAACAGCATGATGTGTTCTTTAATCATTGCTACTGTTGTATTCTTTTTCATGCTGTACTACTTTGACGTTGACATTTACAGCAGTCCGAGGAACGAAACTAGACTCACACATGCAACACGATAGCCTTGGAACGTTGTTCTTTAAAACAAATGAAAGAGTAAAAGCTGTGTGAAAATAAGCATTCCTCACTTACAAGAGTGCCATTCCTATCAATAGCCATTTACAGTGTTTTACGCAAATTCTTTGGTTTTAAACAGCTGGCAACTGTGAAAACTAGTAGGAAGAAAGTAGAGTCTGGTACAAAGGAAAAAGGATATTTTGAAAAGGACTTGCAAGCTCATAAATAACTTCTTTATAAGCACCTAGAACCAGCCAATATATAAAATCTATACAATAGTTTTATTCCTTGCAGGCAATGTGAATTTCTGGCAGCTGCTTTGTTACATCTTTCTTCTGGTTCACACCACTTGTTTTAGTCCCTTTACTTTAAGCTGTGAATGGTCTGGTTTTTTTGTTGTAGTTTTTATTTTATTGCATGTCACCCACACTCATAAAACTCACAATTTGCCCAGGAAAGCAACCAACTTTCCTCTGTTATATCCAGGCATACATCAGGAATGTGGGACTGTAAAGAATGTGTTTTTGTTAATTTTTTTTGTTTTGCACAAGTAGCAAAATATTAAAATTGCTCAAATGAGGTTTACTGCAGCCAAGGTGCACTGTGAATTGGAAGTACTAGGAGTTTTATATGGTATTATAATGATCAGGGCTGGTTTACAGGATAACGTGCATGTTCTTAAAAAAAAAAGAAAATTTACCTTTTAGTGTCTAGGTAGATATCTGGGTCCTGTCACCAGTTTGTCCATTCAGATTTTCCATGACCCCGAAAAGAAAGCTAGTCCTCCCTATGCTGTGATGATGTCACTACCATACCACACAGTGATGTACGTCACTACTAAATTAAGTACTATAAATGGTATAGCATAGCTCTTTACATTGAGTCCATGTGAAACAATACTGTAAGACTCCCTACCATCTTATACTGAAGCAACTTACTTTCAAGGGCATGATGTCAGTCCATTATCTTTGTGACCCTTATATGAAAGCTCTTTGTAGAACACAAGAGATTAATGATCTGTGTACTCTAGACACTTCTGCTGCCACTGGCATTTGTAATTTGTTCTGTATGTATTCTTCTCAATAGCTAAACAGATAGAAAGCTTTTGGAGAAGCAACAGCATTAAGGTGTATGGTCTAACACACACACACACACACACACACACACACACGTCAAAGTGCTTTTAGGGAAATTTTCAGAATCAATACATGGTAACATTACTTTCTTAAAGCTTGTACTGTAGTAAACCAAATGCATTGAATACTATGAACTTACATGAAAATATAAAAAAAAGGACTACAAAGCATCTTAATTAAGTAAACACATGTTTATTTACAGTTAAATTTTTTTTCTTTCTGGTGCTCAATAACAAACATTTTCATCAGGAGCACAGACCTGAGAATCAGGCGTGTCTAGATGCTCGCACTTCACCTTGTTCACATCCCCTCAGCTGCTGTTAAATAGACAGAAAGAGTAAACAGCCTTCTCCCAGCTTATTGTATGTTACAGCTGAGAGTGTAGGATGTTTACAATATCTGTCACTCAGAAAGACAGCATACTAGCCATCTGGACCGGAGCACGGGCTGCAGACTGTAAAATGTTATACAAGAACAGCACAAATTTATTAATGAAATGACAAGAGACCTCATAGAAATACATCAAAGATAAAGGGAGTGTGATTTTTTGTTTTGTTTTGTGGGTTGTTTGCTTTTTTTTTTTTTTTTAACAATGGTTTTAGATTTTCATATGTAAAGCCCCATACACACTACAGTTTTTTTTAAATGATAAACGTTTAAATCACCCGTGAAAGGAGTGTTTTGAACGATATCATGCAAGTGTGTACGCTGCAACGATCATGCCCGATCGTTGTAAAGTACACAAAATCGTTTGATCGCATCTTTTAAAAAGTTATATATAAATCAAGCCATTCAGTATTGAAGGCTCAACAGAAAATTGTTTGTAGTGTGTATGCAGCCTGATTGGCAATAAAAATGTTCTGTAATGTCGTCCATCGTTTAAAAAAACTGTAGTGTGTATGGAGCTTAACAAAAGCACTTTCCAGTAAACCCTAGGTAGCCATTTAGTTAGCCGTATAGATGCAAAATCAGCACCACATGCATCAATTTCTGTCATACATAAGAGCAACTACGAGCTTAATTCCGCTTGCATCCCCATGATACTGTATGTGTAGAATTTTGATTAAACACCACATATTGAATGTGTTCCAGAGACTACTGTATCATATAATTGACAGTACTTAGCAAAAATCTGGGCAAGACTGTTACATGGTATAGGCAAATGTCCTTTGAGTGTAGCAAATGTATCCAGAATTTACAATTTAAATAAATAAAATAGAGAGATCTTATAGTCTACAGGTAACACTTACCAACCTAATGGATGCTGGCGACTGTCAGCCACCAGACAAAAGCAGTGATTAACATCCAATTCTCAACTTAACAGTACAGGACCACAGTAGATGAAAACAAAATGTATTAATATTACGATACAAAGGGAATTGCTATGACTATAGAAGTCATCCAGATATAAAGGCAAAGGATAGATTCAGAATCTGTAGCAAAAGCCAGAATAGTAGTAACTGTTGCTCCCGGACAAACCATTTAGCAAAGTGAAAGGAGCAAATTAACAGTCATTTTTTTTTTTTATACAATGCAGAAAAATAACAGGTACAACCATTTAGTGTTTTTGGGACAACAGTGTAATGAAAATTCCATTGATGCTCTACAATTCAATTAGTAGTAAAATGTTGATCTAGAAGATGTGGTTCTTTTAAATAAAGGAATGACTGTTAAATGGACTCAAGAAAACACACACACACACAGTGAGTTTCTACAACCATAGAGGCTGTGCATACCGTAAAGTATGTTATGGAATTACACAGTTACAAATATCCAGCATAATGCTGGTGACATTCTTCTATAAGTATTTACTCACAGATGCTTAGACAGATTGGATATGTTACTTCATACAAGAAGAATCTTGGATGCAGTGGCATATGTAGCTTAACATAGTTCTAGATAGTAACACTATACATCTTGAAAATAGTACCATACATTTTAAGATCATTCAACGTATGTACAGAAAATCAGTCTTACTCAAGAACACCAACATCCTTACAAAGATGAACCAATATTATAGAATTATTATACATTACATACATACATATACCCAGAAACCAGAACTCCAAAGATTACAAAGACAGCGTTGTTAATTAGTTGGAACCAACAACGCTGTCTTTGTAATCTTTGGAGTGCCGGTTTTCAGTTATATGTATCTATGTATCGTGATTTCCCCCAATACGGATTTCTTAACCTGGCAACCGAGTACACTGCATCTATTGCCTAATTTCTGGAGTGCCCACTCTCTTGCTTGAGATATAGATTTTTTTATTCCAAAACACCAACAAAGAAAAATAGAAAATAAAATACAAAAAATATGCATAAAAAAAAAAACGATCACTGCAGTTTGGGTTGAAGTCAATGGAACTTTAAATATTGTTGCAGACTTCCAAATTCATATTTTTTTTTATTTCAATTTTTTTCAAATGTATATTTGCAGAGCAATCCATCAGTATACATACTAAGGCATACCCAGTAAGGCAGCCACAAATACGGTGTATAATCACTATTCTGTATAAAGTATCTTTTGGAAATATTGTTATTTTTCATTTTTTTTATTATATGGAATGCTTCCTCCGATTTCAATGGTAGTCTGCATTAAGATTGGCTGGCTATATTCTAAAGCCATGATTTTATATCCTGCTAGTTCTAGTTTCTGAAACCCGTGAGATTGATCTGCTTATTGCCCACTAAAGCTCAGTGCATAAGTATTTGGCACAACAGACAACATTTACCTTTGCAGAGGTTTAACAAACAAGTGAAGCATGGATCCGTTTCACAGACAATTTTAGCATTTGTAATAGAAGATTAATTCAATAAAGCCAATTGGCCAAGTCTGCAGACTGAACAAGGAAAAGGCTAGTTGTCCAACTGATAAACGTCAGACACATTGGAAGGAGTCCAAAACCAACTCTGTGCAGAGGATGTAGCTTTTGTGAATGCAAATAGTCGGGAATAAGAGCTTTTAAAGCTATTAGCCCATTTCCTTTATTACAAGGGAATCTTCCAAATGAGCTGATGACCATAACAGTTAACACACCGCTTGTTCTGTGTTATGTTTACAGAAGCCAGACAGCAACATGGTGAAAGAAAAAAAGTGTGAAAGTTACAATGTACTATACCTGACAAAGTTTGTACTTTTTTTTATTATTTACCCTCTACTATATGCATTTGTCTAACTTTTAATTAGTTAGTGCTATATGATCTAAATAAGGTCTACTTTAGTGGTAAGATAAAAATATATATTATTAGGGCTTCACATGCCCCCTGTAATAGGCCATTAAAGCCTTTTTGTGTGGACAGAAGCTTTATATACTTCTATAGTATGATTTAATATGGATGTAAAAATACACAAAGTACACACAATAATAATAACAAAGCAGGACTCAATATATTTACCAATGTCTTTCCATTTTCCATCTCATTAGCATCTCTCTCCAGCTCCCCCCTTACCTTTGCTGTCTTCTCTCCCCTCCTAAGGTTCCACAGAGGGTGCTCCTTTGAGGTGTACAGGTACTTAGATCACTTCAGCATCACTGTAAGGCAGTGGTGCAGTCACGGTTACAGACACATTGACCAGATACTGAATTACCAAATATGTTTCTAGGTTTTTATGACAGTAACTAGATTCGGAAAACATCCTCTTTTAAAAAAATTACTTTTTGACACTTTTCCAGGACGGATCTTGATCCCCTGGATCCAGAATTCTGTTCTGGTTAAAAATCCTAGCATAAGCGCTTCCAACCTGTTAAAGGGAGTTGGCATGCTTATAGATTCAGCCCTTACATACACCTCAGACACCAGCATTTTATGTGGCTGTGGTGCGGAAATGTGATGGTAAGGGTCGCCCTTTGCCAGCGTTGTAGGTCTGACCGCAGCAGTATTGGAAGTTGGGATCAGGTCCACTGCTGCAGAACATTAGAAGAGGTGGGTCATTCAACGTGTCCGGGACCAAGACTGCTCTGCTGGCCTGCTCTAAGTTTCTTTCAGCATTGCAATGTGCCTCTAAGTCTTGGTGCTCTATGGGTGCACTGCTCAGTTGACAGGTACCAGTAGTTTCTTAGTTTTACAGTAGTTGTCTCTATTTCTGCACCCAAACTGGCTTATAGTGCTCTTCATTTACTACCAAATAGTAGTCTTGCAAAACAGAGGAAAAAAACTATATACTAAATACTTGGCTGTATATGAAGAACGATTATTAACAGGAACAGATTAGTTTATGATTTTATAGTTCTAGAGGGTTCATCTCATGTAGAATCATTGCAGTGCAAGGCTTATGAAATATGTTGGTTAAAAAACAAACACATCAGAGATCTATTTAATGTTGAAAGGTCTGCTTTGGAGAAAGGAGAGATTGCATGAAAGATTGCAGTATTTAACATGACAAATATCCAGATATCTCAAGAGTACATTTTTTCCCTTGCAGGGAATGTTTACCAAATTGTTGAAGCTTAAAATTAAGAAAAAAAAAAATCTCAGTGATAAAGGTTATAATCAAGGAATCTCGTTCATTCTATCCTGCCCCCAAAAAGAGGACTCTTAATTGGAATGTCAAAAGGCATACTCCAAAAACACTTGATCACAGAATATAATCCTTTCCCTTCAAAACTTACTCATACTTATATCAGTGCCTTGACTATCTATGCAAGTTACAACTCTAACTCAAAAGTACTAGAGTATTCCATATTATTGTAGTAGAACATTTAACCAAAGCGAACCAGTACCTAAAGGAATTAAGGGTTTGTAAGGATTTACTGTATGTTTTAGAGAATTGGAGCTAAATCATAGCCCAGATAAATTACACAGTAATTTAAGGAAAAAATTATAAGCATATTTCGGAAACATCACTCTACATATAGAAAGAGCATACACCAACTCCCTAATATGCATATTAATGAATCATACACCAACTCCCAAATATGCATATTAATGAAACTAACCAAGGAAAATAAGACAAAATAGAAGTTTGTTTAAAATTATATATCATGGATAGTGTGTCTTGTTAGGTAGGATATTAGGTATTTGGGTATTAAAAAGTTATGGACGCCTGTGGCAGTTGGCAGCTGCAAACATCCGACTGAAAGCCCATCAGCTGCTTCACAGCTTCCAGTCGAGGATGTTTACAGTTGCTTACAGTCAACACTAGAGAACCTGTAAAAACAAATCCAGCCATGTTTCAGGTTTCCGTAGGTAGTTAATAGATTAAGCAACACATAGAATAGTAACAATTTCTGAAATAAAGACAATATAAAATTAAATTCACTATCGAACAATGAGATCATGGCAAATATGGTAGATGGCCCTGAGAAACTACATAGTCTATAGGTCAAGTTATAGATAGAACAAAGCAAACTTTATTGAAGCTGAAAACTGTACAATCCAGTAATTCCATGTGCGTGTATTATATATATATATATTATATAAGCATTGACAAATTTGGAAGGTCAAATGCACACTTAAGCTAATGGAGTGAACTGTATGGTATGTGTCAGGCCACAGTTAAGACATCGAATAGGAATTTTCTGGTCACAATAGCCAATAATTCATATTTCAAAAATTCTGTACAATTCTGTATACTACGTACACCAAAAATTTAGCATAAAGCTGATCCAGAGTTTGGGAATAACAGCAAAACAGGTGCAAGTGTACAGCTCAGCTAAACTATTCTGAGAAGTAAGGGGTGCTAATTTATTTTAATTATTTTGCATACAGGAAAAACACTTTAATTTTATACATAGAACTAAATTACTAAATAGCTTTAGGTTTAATCTATAAATCAGAGTTGATCTAAAAAACTTCACCTCTCAGTTCCAAGTTTGCTTTCACAATTTCAGTTTGCCTCTCCCTTGCACTTCAACATGCTATTGCTCAGGTCTACACTTGTACCTAGAAAAAGGCATAGATGCAGCTCTAAGCTCCCATCATAGAGGAAAATGCAGGAAATTATGCCATTGATAGTCCAACAAGAAGCATTGAAGGCAACCTAGAAGTATACCAGTTACTTAATATGTATAAGGCCTCAACATGCATCGTTTAAATAAATATCCCAGAAGTTTCATTTAAACATAATACAAACATTTCACATGGGTCATTTCTTTCAGGACAAAGCCATCACAAGTATTAGTGTTTATAATAAGTGTGATTATTATGAAAATTACTTACTAAACATACTGGAGCTGATTCAGAGCTGCACTTAAACCTTTTTTTAGGTGCAAGTGTAGACCTGAGTAATACCATGCTGAACTGCAAGAGGAGGCAAATTTAACTTTTGAAACCAGAACAAGGAATATTTGGTGAAGTTTCTTAGATCAACTCTAATTTCTAGAGTAAACAAAGCTATGCAGTATTTGAGTTCTATGTGCAAAGTTAAGTATTTTCCCTGCATGCAAAAGAATTAAAATTATCACCCTCGCACATTGCAAAATGGTTTAGCTGAGCTGTACACTTGCACCTTTTTTGCCCTTACTCCCAAACTCTGGATCAGCCCCACTGTCTGGAACAGTTTGTTGGGCAAACTCAGTACAGATGATCTACCAACAATTCATATTTGCCGCTCTCCTCCGAGAATCACAGCTGGGATTATTGCTACCACCTGTGGGTCTTTAATGATATGTCAGTTAATAACAAACAAACCTGTGCTCCAACAAGGTGACCTGGAAAACATGGATAGCTTTGCCATCAATGGTCTAGAAGATAAACAAAAAATTAAAAATATTCCGTAACAGAGATATCGCAAGCAATATGGGCAAAAGACATAACCTAATCAAGCTAATGTCAAACAGATGCATACATTAACAAAAGGTTATATGGCAGCTTAAATAGCGAAAGTTTACCTTTAATGTTGAACACTAACCAATATCAAAGTATAAAAAGACATGCTAAGATGGGAGGGCCACCAATGCCGTCACCCCCAACACACGATATCAGCAGACCCCCCCCCCCAGCTTTTATATATGCTTCTGGTTTTGTCAGCAAAACGACTTAATGCTCCTGGACATGAGTGGAGAACATATCCTCAATATATGGGTGCCAAAGCATAACTTATTTTTATTAAGATCTGTGAATCACTAAGCATTTAAAACCTACATTTTCCCTTTAGGTAACCAACACAAGCAAGAGCTACATGGTGTTGTCCCCACTAGCAGTCCAATGTAGTGTCAAATATCCTCATGATCACATGGAACAATATGCTACTATTGTAGGAAGTTTGAAAAAGTGGTTTTATTTTGCAAAATAGTTCACTAAAAAACCCAGTTGGAATAAGCCTTGGCACACCATGGGGTTTTTTGGGAAAATCTTTCCAATCTTTCGAAACCGAATCAAAACATTGCTATTAGACTCGAATATAAAAATTAATCTTTGCAAAAAGGTGAAAAAAGGTCCTCAGAAAAGTGCAGGAAAATATGAACGCGGATTTACGAAACTATGCGCGCACACTAGTGTGTACTTTCGTGGGCTTTTCTATCGTACAATATTTCTCATTAATAAACACACTGACATTCATATTTTTATATAGGACTTTCATTTTTCATTTTTATTGTGCAAACGCTTTCCAATTTATTAAAGCTGTATTTTATATTCACAGATGGTTTAATCAGCAAATTGTGTAAATGTTATACTTGTATCATATTTAGACTTTTAGTGTAGAAAACAATGTTGTACTAGTGATGCTATTTTTGGCCAAAAGATCGCATAAAGCGATCGCAAGTTATAGGTATAAATAAAGTATGATATGAAATGTTTAATTAATGACCCTGTTAGATAGGCCAGATGAACCTGTTCAATTATGCTGATCAACCTCTGGAGTGGAAACAAAAAAAGACCCCAAGACCAATGATGAGCGAGGAATCCAGGATGACCGTGAGGACTCTCCAATTAAGATGCGAACGGTTACCCCTTTGATCTCAACTGTTAAAAGAACGATGCCAGGCTCTGAAAGCTAGGCTTTTGTATTGAAGTTTCGCTGAGTGCATTTGGTTCGCGCTGCTGTCTCAGGCTCCTGCACTTTTTGGATTAACCCTTTCCCTTTTGATATAAACACTTTTTATGGGTTGAACCACATCTTCGACTGGTTTGGTATTTTCAGGTATAATTGCGAATTACCACACTGCATACTTTTGAGGGTACGGACTCAACAAAATCACACAATCAAAAGACAATTTCAGCAGATATCTTACCAGTGTGTACTGTCCATAGATGCTAAAAAAAAATATATCTTTTAAAATGGTTTGTGATCTTTTCCTTTGATCTTTTGGAGCTCCAAATCATGCCAGACAAATCATAGAAAGATATCTTTTGATTTTTGAGAGCGTGTACTGTCTATTAATAAATCTTTGGACAGTACACACTGGTAAGATATCTGGATAAACAGTCTTTTGATTGTGGTTGGAAAGATTATCTGCAGAAAAGCCCAGTATGTACCCTGCTTTAGAGTGTAGAATGCATAAAGTTACTCATGTTTGGATTTTTAAAAAAGCCCTTACTATCTACAAATGTCACGCAAGTTAAATTGAAATTGACAACCATTGCATAAAACATCCAAGAAATTTTCTAGCCTAGGTAAAACATTAACAAGCAATACAGTTATATATTTCCACTTGTAAGCACACAGTTATTTTCCCAAATAAAAGGAAAAAAAAGGAATATAATTAAGCAATTAAAGAAGAAAATGGGGGGGGGGGGTTATCTGGAGAAAGATGGAGGATAAGTTCTGATGTACTATAGCTTTTTGTAACAAAACATTAAGTTATTTTAAGCAGATTTCACATTTTCCCAAACAAAAAAGTAGTATGGCTAACGGCATTTACTAAAAGCTCTCTAAATGGTTAGTAAAGGTTTAATTGCTTAGGGACTTGGTAAAAAAAAATAGTTAAGTAAGTAATTAGGCTAACAAACTCACTATGCAGTGTTCTTGTTGTATTTAACATAAAAAGTAAACAATCAAACAAAACACTGAACTTTTCTAAAGTTAAATAAGGGGGAGTAAGAGGTTAATGTGTAAAGAAAAAATGATTTGGAATTGAATTCTTAGTTGCTATGGGGGCAGCTCATAACCTTCAAAATCCTCAAGGTTGTTCACTTTCTAAAAACAAAGAGGAAGGACAAAATTCCAGCTGAGTATTTCCATTGCTTCCCTACTCTTTCAGCCACACCCTAGAAAACAATTAATGACAGGAAGAGATCCAGATTTAACATTTTGCAACTAGACCGCTTCAGGCAGAAGTAAAATTTCTCTAATTTCTTGCTCAAGAAGAAGCAATTAAACATTTGATATTCTAAGCAGGGTATAAAAAAAAAAAAAATAACCCTTGAAGTCAGAACTAGGTTTAACAATTGACTAGGATTAACAAAGTCAGCTTTCAAAGGTCAATTAAATGCCTACATAGTTATAGGTAAAGAAAATAAATCTATAATCCAGTTTAGCATGGCCTGGGAATAGTGATGAAGATATTACTGTGACCATTATTGTGCCTTCACAACAAGTGGGTGATACATTTACAGTCTTTAAAAATACTCTAGAAAGTAGAAATCATTAATAATGTATGTAGCAGTGTTGCACACAGCAAGGCACTCTTGTTAACCCATTTCCTCCACCATCTGGGAGAGGTTTTCTGCAACTGAAGACAGAGGACTTGATCCAGAGTTTTCGTGCAGCGGATATGTGCAACCTATCCAGAGTTTCAACAGCAGAAGCTCTGGATAGGTTGTACTAAAAACAGGCACTTGTTTAAAACATGCAGAGAGATGCGTATAGACAGAGACTGAGGTGTAATGCAACAGCCAAAACAATTTCTAGCAGTATTTTAGGAAAATGCATGGCAATATGCTGTTATTTAGTTACCAAAAAAATATTAAGTCTCTCCTCAGATTCCTGGATGTTGCCCATAGCAACCTCTAATTCCTGCTGACATTCTCTAGTATGTAATATTTAAATTAAATCTAGAATCTGATTGGTTGCTGTGGGCAATATCTCCACTTTTCCAAACCTGCAGCTTAGCAAATCTGGCCCTAAGAATCATTTATGATTTAAAATACACATTGGTCATTCATTATACAACCCTATACTGACTTAATATTGTGCTTATTAAAAAATAAGCACAAGCATAGCTCTCAATACATTTCAGAAGAAATACGGCATTACACTATTTTTAATGAAACTTCATTTCATGTGCTACTCTGGAGGAGAGACAGCTCCCCAACTGCACTCATGGAAGCTACGCAAGCAAACAGTGCTCAAACCCCCTTCTCCATGCAGCCCTTGCCTGGATGTGTCTACTTCTGCCCCACACTTATTTGTGTTTAAACACAATGACATTAAACTTTTATAGTATTTTAATACATTTTTTAATTTAATGTCAGACCACAGCTGCTAGCTATATCTATCTATTTTTTTTTTTTTATTCGCTCATTAAAAAGTAATTCCAGAAAAATATTCTTATTTGTTCTCTATATATTAAAAAGATTATACTTTGCATGGTAATACAAAAAAAAAAAAAACTATGTAGATGTAGCAGTTAGAAAAGAACAGATTATACTCATATTATTTTAGATCAAATGTTTTGTGCTCACGCAGTATGCCAAATGGAGACCTTTCGTCACAATGGTAGTTGATCTGTTGCCAAAACTATTTACCTGATAAAATTGTAGAAGAGATATACATCAGTGCATGTTATGTAGAGTTCTAAGATGTACAACAGACAAGCCAAGTAGTTATAAGATATTTCCACTCTATTACACAATCAGGAGTGCTATTCAAGGACAAGTAAAGGACGTCATGAATGTTGCCATAACATCACCAGTGACCGTCACATACACAGTGCCGAAAATGAAAATTATGTAGGGAGATTGCCAAACGCAGACAAGGTTGTCAGGGACAATGCAGCGTGTAAATAACGGGTCCAGAGATCACATATATACAAAAAGTATATTTTCGTTTTTTTACTGAAAGAATATACATTTTCTCAAACTTCCTTCTAAAAATTAAAACCAAAACTTCTGCTCAGCATTTCATCTAGTTCATGTCTACAGTCAGAAATAAAAAAAAGAACAGTCACAAAGAGTATAGGTTATGAATGGCTTACTAAAAAGTCCCTCACAGTTAAAGTTAAACATTTATCTGGAAAGAATTGCAATTAATTGAGCGATTTTCAAACTTATGGCACTTGACTAGAAAAACAGTCACACTGTACACCACTCACTACTTAGCATTAGGGAAGCATACACAAAGAAACTGTGTAATTTCTCTGCATTGGGATTGCCCCCTATCATTTGTCTAAAATAAGAACATTCCATCTGTCATTTTAAAGTTCCACAAAGAAGAAAAAAAATGTATTGCCTTTACATTACTTTCTCAAATCTACCAGTTCGTAATAACAGAAAACCATTGAAAGTGGTTACAAAGGATGCGTTATTGCACATAATCTATTTATTTGTGTGTTTTTATCGAATAGCTTTCAATGTAGACACAAATGCATATTAATAGATTTTTTTTAAGTTTATTGTTGATTGAGATTTTAATTCAGCTGTCTGCATAAATTTAAGCTTTGACGGATACTAGGATGGAAAGAAAACTAATTTTAGCAAAACACATCCGGTCATCAGTCAAACATCTGGATTGTCTTTAGAGAAAAAGGTCAAAGCAAGATTTAATCTGGAGGGAAAAAAAAATGTTACCAAGTAGTAATTTCTAAATCTATTTAATCACAGCAATGTACAAGAATAGTGGCTGGACTATATTGTTAAACCTAAGCAATATTTAAACAAGGCACACCGACAGATAAAAATTTAAAAAGACGATTGTTTTATCCCACAGGAAAAAATAGATGACCTACTAAATGGCATAGCACAATGTCACATGAACTACTTGGCCAAGAGTTAGGTTTCCATTAAACATGATGGTATATCAGTTTTGCACCAACACATTTAATAATGAGCAGTAACTGACTATTTGCTCTGTTGCCAGTTTTCTATTTAAACATGGCCACTACAATATATTAAAGAAAATTATTAATAAGGTTTTAAAAGTAATAACATTTGAACACACTTTTAGAATTTAAAGACAAGTATACCCTTGCTTTAGTGATTCAGAAAACGGCTTTTAAAACTTTTAAGACAAACCTGTTCAGTGCCTTCTAGACTTTTTTGCAAGGAAAACTAAGAAAAAACTAAGAAAAAAAAAAGAATTCTAAATTGTAGCAAGAGCTCAAAAATGTAGCAGCAGTGGAATGCAAACAATGACACCAGGGATACATGGACTTATGTTTCTGGACTTTAATTTTCAATTTGTATTTAATTTTCTCCTTGCCCCACCACTTCCATTCCCAAATCAAGCATGTTCCCAAAAATTTTTGGGGTCAAATGAATCTTTAATTGAAGTATTCGATTAATAATACTTTCAAACAATTAGGCCTAGCATATATATTCATATATAAATACATGACAGTACTACATACAGAATTAACTTTTGTGTAATTTTTCCTTTAATTCACTAATCCAAGCAAGTCACATATTTTTGATAAACTTGGCAGATTCAATTTAGGGCCTCATTTTACAAGTCAGCTGATGACCCTGTAATTCAGATCAACAGTCATATGCCAAAAAGATTTACCAACATGTGCAATATTGTTGCTGTAACTACTACAAAAGATCAACATACATATGGGGGCTGATTCAGAGTTTGGGAGTAAGGGTAAATCAGGTGCAAGTGTATAGCTCAGCTATACCATTTTGCATAGTAAGGGGTGCTAATTAACCTTAATCTTTTGCATGCAGGGAAAATACATTATTTTTGCACAAAGAACTCAAATACTTAAGTTACATTTTATAAAATAGAGTTGATCTTAGAAATTTCACCTCTCAAATAGAATTCTGGTTTCACAATTTAAATACGCCTCCCCTTGTAGTTCAGCATGGTATTGCTCTGATCTACCCTTTCAACTAAAAAAAAGGTGTAAGTGCAACTCTTTATCTAGGAAATCCAGATACGTGAGAAACAAAAAATACTGAGTAAATCTAAATTTATGGGTTTTGTGCTAAAGATCCTTGATTAACCTTGAATAACTGACTTATCTTGAAAAATAAAAGGTATTGGACAGCTGGTATTGAACTAAGAGACATCACATAATCTGCAGAATCAGTAATCTCAAAAGTCTATAATAATGTCTACATACAATGGCTAAACAAAAAAAAAAAGTCTGGGCCATTTAAGTAAATGCAATAAAAATTAGGATTTGCTCAGTAGCTTTGTAATTGTGCAACATTGTAGTTCACTTAAGATACATATTCATATAAAAGCATATACTTATCTATAATATATTAGCCACACATTTTCTTGCTATTTCCACCTGAAAACATACTCAAAACACATTCTAAACAAAATAAAAAGTTATTTGAACTTTGTACATTTCTATGCGTTTTTTTTTCCACTCACCAAGGAGGAGCAGTCTACCTGCATCTTGTAAGATGATCCAAGCCACCATAACTTTTCACTTTGTTATTGTATGTGCTTAGTGCTATGTGCTTAGTACAGGTTTAGTAGGACATGTGAAACTTTTTTTTTTTTAACTTTCCTCGTAATCATTTAAATGCAGTATAAATAATTAGAATTTCTTACATATAATAAAATACATGAATATCTATGGGTTAAGGCTTTGATACCTCCAGGGGTGGTATAAAGCGCATCTATATCTAAAGAGGTGGCCACCGCACTGAAGCGAATTACAGCGGGTGGGCGGGCACTGGACAGAGGAGCTACAAGAGGTGAACACAACCAAAGTGAAGTAAAGGGGTGGGCACACAACTGATATGAGAGTGGAGGTAGGTGAATTATAGGGGTGGACACAACACTAGACGGATAGGGGAGGGGCAGGATATAGAGTGCCGGCGCTTGTTGTCTCGGAGACAAGTTCTCAGTATTTGTTTATAATCTGCATGGCGATCACACAGTGCTTCACTTTGCTTTGCCCTTGAGATAAAGCTGCGCTTTAATGACAGCTCTGCTCGCCCACATCCCTTTCCCTAGACTTCCTAGGAGCCATGCTGGATAGTCAGTACATTGCTGCCAATGTTTCCGGGTTCTTCTAACTTTTGCTGAGGGCAGAAAGTTGGCAGTCATCGTGTATGGGGCATTGTCCCTAGCGTTAAGGTCACTTACCAGAACACCAGCGCAGCGCACAGAGAGCACCATATCGCTGGGTGGTGGCAGAGCTCAGAGGGACAGTGCACAGATGAGGGGCTTCCTGTGGGATAAACCAGTGACACTGCCTGCTTCGCTCGCCATATTCTTTGCTGGAGTCCATGATTCCCTCCCTTTTTTAACCCTCGCTTGGCCGGGAACATCTCTGTCACACGGCTGCTGGGAGCGGGATGACACGCCCCCTCTTACTGTGACAACCTTTCTTTAGGGATTACCACAGAACAGTTTGCCCTTTCTGGATTTACACCGCAGCCGTGCATAACCTTGTCACGTCCCAGCACCTAGGGAAGCTCTTGTGTGAGCCGTGAACAAGCAGACAGGATGCATTAGTAGTGCATAGCATGTATAGTAATAAAGGATATAGATTCTGTTCTTCGTGGAGTCCTCACCTTTGCACAGTGACTTTCCTGCTAGTGTCTGAGCGGGTCCTCGGCTCCACACTGCTCGCAAAGTGACCCCATGTCCCCCTGCACTGCTGTCAATGAACTCCGGAATAACACCCCCCCTCCTAAAGATAGGATGGTCTTCGGGAGACAGCGAGCCAGTAAACAGCCAGGGCGGTACCAATAGCAGCACGGAGGGGGAGGAGATTTCCCAAGCTTTGTCCTACACAGAAACCCGGCTGCTGGAGAAAGTTGTGGCGGTGCAGTCATCTGTCAATGGGAAAATCAAAGCAGCTACACGCCACAATACGCATAATGTAGATCTTAATTACCTATAACCAAGGGCAAGCAAGTGAAACATTAATTACACCCCGAGCTATGTAAGGCTCAGTAAGGTTGTATATTAAGTTTAAATATCATAAAATGTTATCCATTATTTTTGTTTTTATACTTATTGGGTCTGATTCAATTGCCTGCAAAGATGGGAAAAAGCGTGAAGTGCGCATTTTCCCGTTTATCATAGTAAATAAAAATCACAAATTTTAATGCGCACCTCTATGGGTCTGATTCAATTGCTGCAAAGATGGGAAAAACTCTTAGTGCGTCTATTCCCATCTATTACAGTAAGTAAAGATCGTGAATTTTAATGTGCACCTCTATGGATCACGGGCAATTGAATCAAGCCAATTTTGTTTATTAACCGCTTGCTGCAGATGTTCTGTATGTGGGAGGTGCAAGTGTGCTTGCAAAATCATGTTGCAATGTGAGGGGTACAATTTAACATTAAATATTTAGCTTGTGAAAATGCTTTGCTTTTGTACATAGAACATACATATTGTAAAGGTGGGCTGGATGCAAACCCCCGCACACTTTCCGTACGTCTGTCAGAGATAGGGGAGTGCACCTTTCCCCTCTCGTGCGGGCTTCAGGCTGCCATAAGCCTTCCTACAAGTGTGGGATCCCCCTTCCACACTGTATAATTACCATGCTCCCCCCCCCACCCATTTTAGCGGGCAGAGGGGAAATGGGCTTGTACGGAACTAAGTTCTATACAATTCTTGCTATCGTAACACTAGCGTAACATCTAGAGGGCGCATGCGCACTCAAGTCTAATTAGGCCACTTTTGCACCTTGCGTGCGTAAGTGGCCAGAAGTTCTCAGGCCTGGATCCGCCCCGGTATGAGTAGTAAATTACAGTTGAGCTAGGAAACCATTGATTCTTTTTTTAGAATGGGTACTAGCCCATTCATTTTTCACAAGCTGCATTGGAAGCTGCCGGGGAGGTGAGTAACACTTTTACTTTTAGGTATAGGCTCTGGGGATGGGAGGGTTAGGGTCAGGCTGCGGGGAAGGGAGTCTTAGGGTTAGGCAAGGGAGGGTTAGGGCCATAGAAGGAGATGGTTAGGGAAAG